>CABFWB010002818.1:46600-95782 GCA_902151455.1 Timema bartmani
AAAAAAAAAAAACACTTATGAAAACCAATATGTATTACATTCGAAAGTGTTTATCACTGTTGAATGGCAAAATATCGTCAGGTTACAAGTCTTTTACAATGGATTCACAAAAGAATCAACATGTATCACCACAAACAACGTGTTTTACAAAAATGTCAATTGATAATGTTCAACATCCAAGTCCTCTCCATAGGTAGATCATTCTCATACGTCTACAACGAGACTGCTACTCGTAAGAAAGATGATGAAATGTCTTCCTTTCTTTTTTATTTGTTATAGTTCAGCTTGACCATGTAATGAAATAACTGGACATTTTTTGCTACTCATGCGGTGACGAGAACAATAATTGGATACTTTTTCGACTTGATCACTCTATTTATAACCAAACTAAAGGATTGTAAAAGATTAAATTGAATTTTACAATCCAAGGGCAATCATGCTTCTAGTGTGACAGGAGTATGGCGTGTATTAAACAAAGCAATTGGGTTTAATTGCCTACAGAGTGGATGGAAGAATTAGAGCCGGTTAGAGCAAAGCCATCACCTTTTCTTGTAATTGAAGTTGACACAGTTGGTTTGTAAATGGACTGAATATCTGGATCAATGCTACTTCAAGAAAAACCCATTTAAGTTCAGAACATTAAGAGAATTAATTGATTTTGATAAACACCCACGCATATTTCAATATTTACCTTGGGTACTGTTATGGTCACGTGATCAACGAGCCAGGTTAACTTCCAACATCAGACGATCCTAAACTACAATACGGTCAACATCATGGTGTCATAAATTGGTCGTTACATGTTTGAATTTTCAATCGCACTCCCCTTCATGGAACACTAGTATCTGCGTCCCAAACTACGACAAGGAAGATTGATCTTCCCTTAGGTTGCATACTATGGTGAAAAGTATTATCAATGGATTAATTCAAACACGTGATACTATGATAATTATATCTTTATTTCTTATAGTTTTTCTTAGAACAGTAAATCCTAACCTAGACTAAACTAACCTAACGTGGCCTATCGTATCCTAACCGAACCTAACTAAAATAAAATATTAATAAAGAATTCATATTTAACATAAATTAAATACAATATTTTAAACAAATACCCTGCTGATTCCGTACAAAAGATGCGTAGACCTTTAACAACTAGAAAAGATATGTTAGGAGGAAGCCAACACATTATATTCTCAGCTTTCAAACATTTCTTAAGGAGATAAACTAAGAAACAAACTGAATTAATGTTTCTGAAGGTGGCTAAAAAATAAAAAGCTACAAAGCAGAAGAAAATATGAAAACACTGATAATATTAAGGACAGATTGAAAGTTTTCATATTAGATTATTTATAATTTTTATCAAATGTTATTTTTTCTTTTGGTTCAGATAGATTTTTGGATTCAAGTAGTTTTTTGTGTATTTAGTGACGGGTTTCTAATAAGACAATACTGTAATTATTTCAGTGTATTTTTAAAGGCAAAACTTAGTTTTAAATGAATATATCTAATGATTGATGATAAAGGCCAGTTTTCTGACCTACCCCCCTTATTTTTATGCTCCCCACTTTTGCGTACAAGAAATGGTACATATTTAATATATATATATTTATTAATAGCATGCAATTTTCAATTCCGGTTAAAAGTGTTACAATTTGAAAAATACAATAATGAAAAACATAGAGTTTATCATAATTAAATATTAATTAAAGTAGTAGAATTAAATTTAATATCATAATATTGAATAATAGAAAATTACAAAATCTAATATTCCCCCTTTTTACCGTATACCCTTCAAATATTAATACTTTACATAATGACAAAGTATTTTTCTTTTTAAGCTAAATTTTAACATAAATATTTTAACTCAGCTCGAACTCACGTTGAGACAAGAACAGATTATGCATAACCGAAACTCAATTAAGCAGCTCACAACATTAGAAAAGCAACATAGCACATTTACTAGCACCAAACATGTTGGCCTAATCCGTATCGTCTTATTTAAAATGTCCATAAAACCGAAAGTTTTTCACACTCTATTGTTGGGGAAAAATCATTTAATACATTTTAATGCATTCCATAAAGATTTATAACAAACATTTCCAATATTATTTCAGTAGTCAAGCCAGCTTATTATTGAAATATGTTTTAAAATATTAGAAGAAAAAATATTAAAAATGAAATTTCTAAAAACATATTAAATACTTACGTAAAACGTTCGGGTTTAAAATTAATATATAAATGTTTGTTTATTAGTCACTCTAGTTCCTAATAATTCTAATTGCTCTACATATTGAATTACTAATTTAAAAAGCTACTCTGATAAACGTTAAATATATATATATAAAGTCGTATTAGACTATACATAAAGAGAGAGTAAAGAAGTATTATTTTTGTATTGTGCTTTGTGAATGTGTGTGTGTGGGGGGAAGGGTGATCAATATATATGCATACGCATACTATTTAATGATAAAAAATTTAGTGATATACCTTACGTTTACCTTTACATACTATATTTTTTAAGTGGAGATGAAAAGTAACATTAATGATGTGCTACGAGAAAGAAGATATTTTCCAAATTGGCAGATGATGGAAAAAACTACCAGGCATTACATTTTAAAGAAGAAATACTATGTTGGATGTATCTAAGTTCAACGTGACAGAGTAAAATGATATATGTTTTGAGTTAAAAGAAAAATATTTAAACAAATTAAATGTTAAAAAATAATGTTTGTGATATGAATTGTTGGAAACCTTTTACTGCTTTTTTTAGGTTTTTAGATGTAGTTTTATAAATTAAAGAAACTTAATCATGATAGTAAAATATATTTATATATTTGAAGTGCTTTGGTTTCATAATATTATTGTATTAATTGGTTTCTATACATTTGCATTATGGAAACAAAAGATATTAGTTAATTTTTATACATCTTTAGTTTGTAGAAGATACATACGGTACATTGTAAAATTACTATTAATATATTCTGAATTCTAAATTAATTGACAATACATACATATTATATTAAAAAGAAATAGAGCCGAAAGGAACTTTTGATTTAATGCATATTGACATATTAATTTAAGTAACTCCGAAATAGAATCTAAAGTAGGGTGACTTAATATGTTCTTATATTAAATGGTGTTTTTGAGTTCATTTAAAGATTATTACCAATTAGATAGTTACTTGGTAATTATTTTAAAATTTATTTTCCTGTAAGATACTTGTTGATAATTTAAAAATGTATTCATTCTTTTACAATGTATGCAGTGTTTCTACTACTGATTTATTATATTTTTATATTAAAGTGTTGTTACTACACATAAATTAACTTTGTAATTTTTATATTTTGTAAGTTTAGATTGGATTTTTTTACAAAAGCATCGTTTATACTTCATGTTGTGTTTATGCTTCAAATCTATTTTGAACATGATCTGATCTACAAACTTGTGCATCAAATTTAATAATAGGTTTCCTCCAAATGATTTCTAACCCTCCTTCAACGAAAATTTGAATCATATCCCTTCAATTTCTAACCTTCTCATCCCTAACTCTATTAGCTTAATACAAGTGTGTAAAGTCCTGATGGATGGTAAAACTCAGTGTAAGAAATTACAGTTCATGTGTAAGGTTGAGTCTATGTACAGCTACAGGGTTAGGATTATAGGAACACTGGAATCACACTCAGATCGACCTTAGAGACAGATATGCTCTCAGTAAAATAGTTATTAAAGATAATATTGTCTACATATGTTAATGAAAGTGAGGTTAAAGGGGAAGGAATAAAAGGCCAGGTGTTTTTTCAGATTTCATATAGAAACATTTTTTGTCAAAGTAGATCCAATATTTATCCAGTAGAAACATATTGTTTAGTTTTCTTGGCGTGGTGATATAAACAGGTCCTTGAATAGCTGTCTTGAGCATGACAGCACTAGATGACCAATTTTTTTTTTAATGAAGATAATAAGTTATCATTAAATTACAAGGCACCCTTGTCAGACAGTCAAGAATTTTTGATAATATCATGTGAAGAAAATAAACTCTATGTTTCTACTGGAGCAATATTTATTTTATTTGATCCAAAAAAAGTTTTGCTTTACAAATTGCAAAGAACATGTCATTTTCTTACGTCCATTACACCCCACTTTAATTGTTTGAATATTATCTATATAATATTGAAGGGGAAGAGTATGGCCATGGTTGCTGAGAACTACTTAATATAATATAATGAAGATGGGATACAAGACTTCATCCTGTAACTTTATGCTATAGAACACGATTAATGAAATTATCGTTTTCCCAAATCTAGTAAGGATAGCTAGTTTATAATCTTTATTAACAAAATTAAGAGTTTGTTTGTACCTCCCTCATGACCATTGCCTGATATCTACCACAAATAGAGGGTAGAAATTTAAATCATAGTAGCCCTTGTGCACAGACATAAGCAACTCAGAAATATAATTTTTAAATTTTGATTAGATTGTTTTAAATTTGTTAAAACCTGGGTCGGAAGAAAGAAACTAAAGATAATTTTTTTCTGTCTGTTCGAAGCAAAGAAAAGCTTTAATCAGTATAACCATGCAATGTATTGTGTGGCTAGTCCAGGAAAAGCCGGGCACTTTTTCTAGTTGTAAGTAAAAATTTTGCCAATAATGGTTGGCATTTTTAAACCATGTTTAAGAAATGCTGTAAAAATATCCACATATATAAAATAATGAGCATTAGTCTAGTTGTCCAAAAATTTGATTTTATAGTAATTATAGTTATAAATAAAATGTTTCATTTAAAAATATTTTTTTAAATAAAAAAAAGGTATCCACAAATAAAAGATAAACACAGTTTAATACAAGAGTATGTAAACTTCGGTTGTCAAATAGTCTCAGGCGTCATTCCCGCAATAGCATGAAATACCGATAACGAGTAGACCGGTGATAGAATTCCGGTTGGATGTACTGAAGGTTTTTTCACCAAATGTTTTTTCACTTGCTTTCCACGAAAAGGCTGGTAAACCTCTTAATAAAACCTGACATCTATCTGTCACATTAGCGTAATTAGTACATACACATAAAACCCAAACGGACATTATTACATGGTGCTAAGAAAAAAGCGTAGGAATTAATACATAAATGCATTAATTAACTAGATTTTTTTACATTTTTACAAAAAATTCTTACTATTTATACTCAGTAAACGTAATAATTACAATGTAAAAATAAAGATTTTAGATCTTATGCAATATATTTGATAATATAATTTTAAAAATGCTTTGTACCATATGTTTATAATTTGATCCAAAACAATACATTTAAAAGACCCTTGGCTTACATTCACCCAATTTTTTTTTTACAAAAACACAATGTCTTTGGAATGTTTATAAAACTTATTTTATTTGTTTTAGAATTCTTGTATCTAAAGATTCCTAGAGTTGTGATTTTTAAAGTGACCATAATTATAAGTAAAAATTAGGATCAAAGACATATATTGAACAATTTTATTTGCTATATTTAGTTTATTTGAAAGTAGTTATAAAATAAAGAATCCCCAAACTAAAACATTACACTAAGGTAGCTTTGGTTTTGCTTCCATTCTAATATTTCTCCACCAAAACAAATTCAAAAAGAAAAAAATTACTAATAGCTTAACGTATACTTTTATCAAATTTAATAAAACACAAGGGAAATTAATTTTCTCTCTATTTAAGGACGTTAAAAATTGCTTTGTTTATATTCAGTAAAAATGGAGAAATCTGTTTAAAATAAATTACTACACATACGTTGTAGTTAATAGTAATGTCATTACTTTCACACAGGGAAAAATATTCAGTTAAAGAATTTAGAGATGGACTTTTGAATTCGTTAGCATATTTTATTTCAAATTTGATTACTAAAGCATGACAATATTCGGGAAAATATATGAATGTTCTATTCCATGCATGAGCACACACGGCTGTATTCATAATGTGATTAACTTTCATACTGAATTTTCTATACACTCTTTGAATTGAATTGTAACATAACTCTATTGGATTATTAGGTTTATTAATCTGAGTAAATTGATTTTTTTTATAATTTTGAAATCTAAAATGGATAGATGTTTGGATAGTACTTTAAACATATTCAGATTGTGTTTGTAATAAAATAAATATCGTCCATTTATTCAGGCTAGACGTTTTCAGATCAAATTCTAATTAATCAGGATTCAGATAAAATACTTTGATTCACACTTTTATGGGCTTGATTTATATTTTGAAATATCAATTTATAAATTTCAAAAGAACCTGGGTCAATACACGCACCATCGTTTATATTTAATTTTCGGGGACCCTGATGAGAAAGGAAGTATAGTAATTGTCAAAAAATGTAATTAGATCGTTTGATGGATGTTGAATTTTCACTACCCCTTTACTAAAATAAGTGTTCTCTTTTGCTTAAGGGTGGAAAGATAAATATTGGTTTTTCCCCAATTGTGTTTAAAATTCGTACTTAAATGCACTTCAACATTACAGCCAATATATATTTTTTTCAGATAAATTACATATCGGGTATTTTACCTAAGTTTTTATATAAAATTTGTTATAATATATTCGTGGCTTCTTGAGATACGTGAAAATTACTGTTGCAAAAATATTATAATATTGCATTATTGAAGATACAAAATTTGTATCTGGAGTAAACCTATGTTTTTACAAAACCAATGGTTTCCGAGTTGAAAAATAAACTTCATGGATTGAGCCAACAAGCTAGTTATACCAATAAAGCTACAATATAATTTTTAAATTAAGTTAATTAAAGTGAAGAAATGAAACTCGTTTGGGCTATACGCTTATGTAGACTACTAATTACGCTAGTAGTTTTAAGGATTAGGGAGGTATTATTTATACCCTCAGTACACCCAACCAAGATTTCAACCTTGATCTCCCCGTCATCGGCAATCTAGTCTGCCACGAGAATAGCGTGCTAGACAACGTGGACACCGAAACAGGTCGTTAATATCTAAAACAACCTTAATAATCCGGAAAGTCCTTTAGTTAAGAACATCCTTTTTGGGGTAGGATTTATAAATTTACAATATATCTAATATAATGGATGGAGAGTACAATGTCGCACAGGACTTCAATTTTTTTATTTATTTTTCTTGCACTGTGTCTTACTACCCATTTGGTTTGTGCACTAAGACCTCAATTCAAGATCTAAATAAAGCTCTGTGAAATCTCGGAAAAAAACAATGAAATCACAGGAGGCGTACCCGTATTGTCCTCATTCCGAGTCTCTAGAGATGACGAAAAGCCTGCCTGAAAAGATCATACATATGGCTAGACGTTGTGAGACTTTCTCTGTCAACCAGTCTGTCCATCCGCCTTTGCGAAGACCAACACTTGACTTATTTTTCGATATATGGCTGCAATTAGGTAATGGAATCTTCGCAGAACACCAAGACTGGGTGTCCTTGAATAACTCCAAGATACTCGTTGTGGTCAAGAGCAACCTATTTTAGCTTCAAAAATGAATTGGCTGGTAAAATTAACTACTGTAGTTTATACCAGTTCGAAGCGCCATACCACACGCACATTTCTATAGGCACTAGCTTGTATATATTTTTAATTCCCTTAATCTATCCACTTTACACCTCCATGTTCTTCAATTAAAATTTGAGCACCCAACATTTTTCTTCTTAGTTTGAACCCACCTAAACTGTGTAATTAGACCCAATTTCAGGTAAACAGTCTGCAAAAATTAATCTTAGATGCGACTGTAATGACAAGCTACACTAAGGGAAAATGGGTCATGATACCAAGATTACCCATGATTTCATCAGAATCCCTTTTAAAGTTTAAATACATTCAATTTATTATCAAGATTAGCTATGCGATAACCATCAATACAACGCAAGAACTAACCCTGAAGGTTTCAGGCAAGTGTTTCTTAGATGGACAACTTAACGTAGTTTGTTTCCACGATGGTTCTAACATCAACTTATAATTGCTCGCCCCTGATGATTATTTACAAATAAGCCTTAAAGTTTTCAACTTTATTTCCTTCAATTATGAATAAAAATTTTCTGTGTGTCCAATCGTTAAATACTACATTACACTACAATGATTATTTTTACTCTGAAAATACATCTTTTATCCAATCTAAAGTGTTCATCTCTACATAATACGATACGTGATTTATTATTTGTACGTAAAACTAAAAACTTTGGGATTATAAACGCTATTGCTATAGTGATAATATTAATAAACCTACATTAAGGTGAGCTAATATGTGGGCCAAAGAAGCTGATTCTCAAACAAAGATCCATAGCTAAGTTTATTTTAATAAATATGAATTTTATTTTCTGAGAACAAAAAAGAATTTCTAACAAAATATAAAATAATTTTTTTTAATAACACTTAATGGTGGAATAGGCAGAAGTAATAATAATTTTAGAAATAAATACATAAAAGCAATACTAATATTAACAAGTTAAATTGAATCCTTCTTTTATAATCTTGTAAATATTTTTGCGGATTCAGAACACTTACTATATCGCATTTCAAACTCATGTTTGTTTTTTTTGTATAGAACAAAATTAATTGGTTTCTTTTTTTACCAACCATGTTTACATACAATCTGGTTTCTCTACCAAAGCAGCTTAATAAATATGTATTCACATGTTCATTGAAAGTAGAGTGATAAAGGTCAGCTTAAGGGGTGTAGGAATTCACACGCTCGTAGCAAAGTATTGTTGCCACTATGCTCTACAATGCAATCTAAACACAGCTAATTATTAGCATGTTTTTGTTTTGGACAGTATTACGTGGTTTTATATTAATCTCACTCTATATATTTTTCAATGAAAGCTGTGTCTAGACACAAATCAGCACAGATCGACACAAATGGGTTTCATTTGACTAGTGATTTCAAATCGCATCAAAACACATCGTACAGTTACTGATATTTTTCAGGTTACAAGGCGCAAGAACAGTAGATTTAGTTGAGTAGCCATGAGTGATGATAGCTTCTTTCAAATGGACCGTTGTTATGCATGATGAACAAACCTGAAAATAATTTATTTTCATACCACGAAGGACTGAACAAATAGCGCTGAATTCTGTTTATAATTTCGGAGGAAGTCATGGGACCATATTCGTTTCCTGAAATGATTTTCTGAAGAAAATTCGAAAATAGAAAAAGATAGTACCTCAAAAAGTGAAACGATTATAGATTTTTAATCACTATAATTAAAGAAAAAATTAGATATTTATAAAATTTGAATAAAATGCATTTAAATTGATAATATATTCTAGTGCATCACGTTATGCTACTTGTATGGGCAGTCCCAAAAATATTTACTCTAAAGTGATAGGTATGAGAAAAGTAGGCATTTAAAGGAAGTTTTCTTGCATTTGAAATTGGAAACAAATCGTTAGGGCCATTTAAAATTATTCCCAGTTTTTGAAATATCAGTCATTGATACACTACACATAAATGAGTTTTCACCCCGAAAACAAGCACAGTAGGGACCACATATCCGGGGTAATACGTTCCTAGATCCACCGTGGCTACGCGAAATCGCTAAAAAATACCGAACTATTATATAAAGTAATATTCATGCAACATACAAAAATAGGGCAAATTTTAATTGATAAAGACTTGACCATGACTTCTTTATGAATTTATATTGTCTCTGTTAAAAAAGTGTCACATATTTTAGTAAATAGTTATTAATAGTCCTTTATTTGACATTTATTTTTTTATATTTAAAATAAGACCCTTAAATGATATTTGTTCACCTAATATGTGGCTTAATTTAAAAAAATAGTGCTGTACTTATTTACGTACTGTATAGCATCATGAGCTTGAAAGTTCATTGCCACAATTAGAAAAGTACGCCACCTATCTCTATCTTGAACTAGCTCTATCCATTCAACCTTATTTGACCCTATCTCTTTGAGGTTCATTCTAATGTTATCTTCCCATATGCGTTTAGGTCTTCTGAACGGTCTCTTACCATTGGGTTTATAGTCAATAGCCTGAACATAACCTGAACAAGTTTCTAGAATCTTCCATTCGCACTGCTGTCCTGCCCACAGTAACCTACGAGACTAGATTATCATAGCAATGTATTGTGGAGGGTACAGAGTATGTAACTTATAATGTAACTTCCTCTAGTCCTCAGAAGCTTCATTTCTTTTTGGAACAAATATTTCCCTAAGCACTTTTTTTCAATTTTTTCAAGCGTACTAAATTTGTTTTCGTCATTTAAGGTAATATACCACGTTTTACCCTTCTAGATAGCAACTGGTAAAATAATGTGTGCATATAGTTTAAAATTAAAACTGCTCTTCCACATTAAATGCCAAATGTATTAACAAATTTGACGTCCAATACAATACCTTAGGTCTAAAAAGTTTTCATAAATTTATTAGGTATATATTTGTATTATTATATTGAGAATTTAAAGTTATACAAACATAATTTTAAAAGGTGTGTGTGTGTGTTGGTGACATCAGACCTTCTGGCAAAATATAGTTTCATTATATGTAACTCTAAATAAAATAATGTTAAAATATTTATCTATAAGCCTCAATTTATATCGTACTTCAATAAATTACATAAATAACTAACATTATAACATTGTTTTCTCTAGAGCAAGTTACTTAAATATAAGAAAAGAAAATGGAATAGCAATGCCTTGATAGGATAGTTAACTAATTTTTTAATTTGCTAATTATAGTATAGTTTACTCTACCTATTATAAAATCTACAGGTTCAAATCTATTAGGTTCAGTAAAAATTATAGGTTTTTGTTGTGCTTAAGTTTACGTGTAGCGATTGATGATCGATCACAAGTTTATTGGTTTAGTTGTATTTTAGTAGACGTGTTGTGGGTTAAGACGATTCCAACATATGTTAATATAGTTTGAGTAGATATATTCAATATTATTTGTTTGGCACATCTACAGCCATTTGTAAGATATAATGGATTAATATTACGATCAAATGTTTTAGTTTTAGCTGTCCTTTAGAATACGTTTGACGAAGTAATGAATAAAATTTGTGGGTGTAATACTATTTGATTTCTTTCCAGATTTCATTAGATTATTTTATGTATTGGTGAAGGAAATTCTCTCTGTTATTGATTATATTCATGCATACAAATTTAAATTAAAATCCCACTATGAATTCATAAATTACAGCGTATACAGTTCATATTTTGTATTATAGGTTATAAATTTATTAGGTATATATTTGTATTATTATATTGAGAATTTAAAGTTATACAAACATAATTTTAAAAGGTGTGTGTGTGTGTTGGTGACATCAGACCTTCTGGCAAAATATAGTTTCATTATATGTAACTCTAAATAAAATAATGTTAAAATATTTATCTATAAGCCTCAATTTATATCGTACTTCAATAAATTACATAAATAACTAACATTATAACATTGTTTTCTCTAGAGCAAGTTACTTAAATATAAGAAAAGAAAATGGAATAGCAATGCCTTGATAGGATAGTTAACTAATTTTTTAATTTGCTAATTATAGTATAGTTTACTCTACCTATTATAAAATCTACAGGTTCAAATCTATTAGGTTCAGTAAAAATTATAGGTTTTTGTTGTGCTTAAGTTTACGTGTAGCGATTGATGATCGATCACAAGTTTATTGGTTTAGTTGTATTTTAGTAGACGTGTTGTGGGTTAAGACGATTCCAACATATGTTAATATAGTTTGAGTAGATATATTCAATATTATTTGTTTGGCACATCTACAGCCATTTGTAAGATATAATGGATTAATATTACGATCAAATGTTTTAGTTTTAGCTGTCCTTTAGAATACGTTTGACGAAGTAATGAATAAAATTTGTGGGTGTAATACTATTTGATTTCTTTCCAGATTTCATTAGATTATTTTATGTATTGGTGAAGGAAATTCTCTCTGTTATTGATTATATTCATGCATACAAATTTAAATTAAAATCCCACTATGAATTCATAAATTACAGCGTATACAGTTCATATTTTGTATTATAGGTTATCATGCATACAAATTTAAATTAAAATCCCTCTATGAATTCATAAATTACAGCGTATACAGTTCATATTTTGTATTATAGGTTGTTTTTATGAAAAATGTCGGAATGTAGACCATGCCAAGCAGACACAATTCAGTATTTTGGAGACTTTAGTCCTGTGCATACAAATCAGGATTTTTCTTACGGTTGATTAGTTGAAATTGTCAGAATGGAGATAGTTTTAATTGGATAAATTTTTTGAATTCAAAGTATTTTCGCTCAATAAATACTGAAATGAGGACCATTATCCGTGGATAAATTTCATTTACCTAAAATACCTGTGATAGCCTGACTATATCATGTATATTCACCCTTAACTTAATTTAAGTAAAGCCGACTACAAGTTGAGGGGACCCTGAAAGTATTAAAGAGAATGCACAGAAAAAATGAATAATTTTATTTTCCATCTAGAGAGTATTATTTTTGGCAAATATGTGGGGTAGGGCGGAGGTTTTCTCTACAATGTTAAGTAAGCTTGTAATCCATTTATAATTATATAATACACTATCTATAAAATGTACTCCAAGCAACATTATGAGCGAAAAAAGTTTCTAGTAAATATAACACCTATGGGGGAAATAACAATAAAATGAAATCTTACATAAAGATAATGACGTGGAAGGCAAAGTGCGGAAAGCCGTAAAAAAACTGTTAAATAAATAGTATAAGAAAGAGAAGTTTACAAGAAAGATTAAATAAAACTGAGATATAGTTGTAAAGGAAAAGCGTGGCGTGCAATTCAAGATGGTTAATAGAAATGTCGGAAATGTTAGCTTGCGGTAGGTACTACACTGGAAGTATCAGAAACGAAACATTAAACCGAAGGAATAGAAATGATATTGGATAAAGTATATAAAAGGGGAGCTCAGCTGCAAAACATGAAATGGGCTACAATGGCTAAAAAATAAAGAAAAAAAAAGGATAAAATAAACTCTAAAAGTCACTGAGGGCTAGAAAAAAATCCATCGTTTTGTGTAAAGAAACATTTAGGAAGGTTTTAAATTCCTTGTGGGTGATCACGGGGTATGTAGCAAATATTTTCACTTTTACATATAATTTTTTTAAATAAATCCCTTTTACTTTGAACAGGTACAAAATATAGTATTTCCCGCTTTTTTATTAATCATATGAATAATTATATGTCTTTAACTAGTTAAGCAAAATTAATGCAAATCAAAGACTCTATGTAAAGTTGCCCCTTTAAAGGGTCATGTTGCAGAAAGTGTCTGTATAGTCAAATTTATCATATTCATCAAATTATGTGTGAGTAATTTTAAGTTTGATTATTAAGTGTAGTTAAAATATGATTTCAGTGTGAAGACCGAGGTGAACTCTGTCGGCGCCATGAGCAGGCTCTACATTGCCAACGCCAACAAGCACGACTCCGGCAACTACACGTGTTCCTTGGCAGATGTCGCCTCGGCTACTATAGCCGTGCACGTACTCAACGGTGAGTTACAGTAGATCCGTTATTATATATTATACTACTTAGCTGTCTGCGAAAGATATATAGTTACAGCCATGTTTGGGTTGAAGAAAATAGTACATATTCATTAAATATAATTTAGTTTGGTATTAATAAATTCGGGATGAATATGACTAGTTTTCTTCACTCAACAAATGTACATATAAAACTTATTTTAAGTTATTTATCTTACATTTTTGTGTGTGTCCAAAAATATATGTCTTTGTTTGTGTGCCCTTTTGTCCTTTTTAATTATTAATCTTACGTCGGGAATGTTTATAAACATAGAAGAGATGTCAAATTAAAATAAACAATATGATTAACTGAATTTTTGTTTAAATATACTTGATAATAATGTTTTTAGTACTTAATAAACACATCTGAATATTGATAAATTTAAAAGTTACTAAATGTCTTATTTTTATAATATTTAAAATACATGAATATCCACTACAACGTCAGTGACATTTAATAATTAATTAAGTACTCTAGTTAATATTTATTTCTTCATGGGTTCAAACACTTATTCGACTTAAGTTTGAGGAAAAAGAAGAAGTATTGAATGGTGATCCAAACAGAGTACTGTTTTAAAACTTCTCCAATTAAAAATACTTTTTTAAATAATTGAAATATAATATTTTAAAATTGTTGAAGACAGTTTGAATAAAATAAATATAATAATTTAATTTTAAATCAAAATAAATACTTCTTGTCTATATGTATGTTTGCTTCCTTTACTTTAACATCGCATTCCCCATCACATATTCAAACAGTATTCTTATGATGGTACGAGAAGATTTTAACTCAAAAGAATGTGTTATAACACTTATACCCTCTGCCACCTCTCTGTGAATTCTTACTAAACTAGATATCTCTCGTCTTTTATTTTCAACCACATCTTACTACTCGTTCAGGTTGTTTGACTTTTTAACTAATTTAGTGGAGATAGTTAAGGTATAGGATTATAAGAAATGCAGCCACATTTTTAATAAAGAGAGATTGGAAAAATATAAACGAAAAAATATTCCTCCATACATCCGACCGAGATTAAGACTCCAACATCCCCATATGCAGTAGGAAAGACTAAATTACACTCATATTAAGAACACGGTCTACCTGGTAGGGTTTTATATATATTAATGCAACCCCAGTTTACCTACTTTATCTGGCTATGTAAAAGTATTATTTAAATATAAACTTATAATATAAAAGGAGATAAAGAGATCAGGGCAAAGCTATATTCGCGTGCATTTTTAATTTATATTAATCTAAAGATCATTCTGATTACCATCCTTCAACACATAACACATCCCCTTCTCCTCTATATAGCTGGGATATTAGGGATCCTAATACTACTTGATTATTAAAGCTAGAAAAGTACACCTTTTGCTACTTCACCCACTTCATCAGACCCATATTGGCCATTAAACTTGTTTAGTGCACATATCCCACCCATCTTTAATCACACCTCACTCAATAATAATCATCTAATCTCATTGTACTCCTCAGTTCATGTCAGTCCAGCCCCACGCTAGATATCCGTCAAAATACTCCAAAGTCACCAAAGAAGAAACTCTTTTATTACAACGGTAGAAATAAACCATACATTCATCTTTGCTACACCTAACGCTTACCTACCCTATTAAATTTACATGACCTAACTAATAGATAGATATAGCAGGGTGATAGCAATATAGCAACTATCCTAAACTTCTGTCAACCTTGGTGGTCTTGGGGTAAAGTGCTCGCCCCAAGACCCGATCCTCTTGGGCTCACATCATGCTAAAATGATATTTTTTAGTTACAAACATATATATTACAATGTCCTTCGGAAGGTAAGTAAAGCCATCAGTCCAATGTCAATTGTAGCATGTGAAAGAACCCTGGAATATATGTGATAAAACCTTACCTTACAAAATTGGTAGATCCTTTACCTTTCACTCATAAAACTTCTTGTATGCTTATATAACAGGTGGTTCAAAAAATGCACGATTAATACTTCAAATAAATGAAGAAAATAGAGAAAATACAATTCACTCCCACAGCCATCACATTTAACACCGAGACTGTCCTTACACTTTCGTGGCTGGAATATGTCCATAATCATTCAAGCGAACATTCATAAAATCAAGCCACAGTATATTTGCGTCGATCACACCATCAGCGCAAAACTACAATTTGACAAGATTTTCAGGCTGCATCAAGCTTAACACTAACACAAAACACAACCCTCCGTACGAGGTACTCTTCAATATGGCCACACTCCAAAAACACTGCAAAATCACACCTCCTCACCCATATCTTTCTTCACCAGCCCCATTACATAAAATGAACGCTCTCTCTAGGATTCAAGACCAACCTACAATATATTATTTCGTACCACCCAGTTACCCACAACATCCCACACAGCTCACTGTTATTTCCTCCCCCAGGCCTCCAACCTCTATCTGAGATATCTTTGCCAAAATTAAATGAGAACACATCACACTATCTCATACATTTTCCTTTTTGCAAACCAAATATTCAGTTCACTACCATTCTTTCCATATCCAAATAGGATAACTTATCTCTATGCGCAGCGTCTCACAATTTCACTTTAGTTCCTTTCTGACTTTTGAACTAGTATGAGCTTTCGTGATGTTCAGTCAAAACTCCTGAGATCCCATTGAATCTGTACAATCTTTAATTCACTACCCTCAATTAGTTACACTACCCACGTCAGAAATTTGTAAAATTAATGATAATCCTTCTTTCCCAAATTGTCTACACACATGATATACATCAATCGGGATTACAGATATACTACATAATTCCACCGCACAGTATTCTCCTTGCAATCCCCGTGGATGAAATATTAGTCGTAAGTGAAGAAGAGTTTTATTTATTTTCAATCATATGATTTGTAAAGTAATACAAATAAATATTATTTAAAAAAATAGAGTTGAAAGAAGGTGATGGTGTTAACCGTGTTTTCTAAATAGAGACATTTATTCGCACATCAATTTATTAAATGAAATGAGATCTGAAACGAATGATTGAAGAAACTATTTTAGGACCTATGAAGATACTTACGTTGAGTTACAATAATTGGTGATTCCACTGTTACACACACCCAGAGTTTCAAAATTGTTTAAAAGGATCCAAAATCTCCAAGAGATAGGCTAAGACTGCACATGTTGGACTGACCTTGTAGGGGTAAAAGATAGTTCTGTCTTATTCGTTGCGTACTTAACTGCACAGTTTGTCTGCACTTGCTTGACTAAGCCCTTAAGTCCTAGTATATGCTTAGTTGCGTACTTAACTGCAAAGTTTGACAGAACGTGCTTGAATGACCATGTAGGGGTCATAGATAGCTCTGTCTTATCAGTACGTACTTAACTGCACAGTTTGTCTGCACTTGCTTGACTAAGCCCTTAAGTCCTAGTATATGCTTAGTGGCGTACTTAACTGCAAAGTTTGACAGAACGTGCTTGAATGACCATGTAGGGGTCATAGATAGCTCTGTCTTATCAGTACGTACTTAACTGCACAGTTTGTCTGCACTTGCCTGAGCCTTTAAGTCCTGGTATAAGCTTAGTGGCGTGTTAGAACTCCGAACAAAATCATTATCTACCTTCAAGCCTATGATGAATCAAGAAAACTAAAGCCACTAAGAGTCCACTCACTCTAAGCGCCTACTTAGTGGCGTTAAAGCGTACTTCCCCTCTCCCCTCTCCTAGAGCTGCATCATACAACCTTTTTGGCATCAATCAATAAAGCGTCAACAGTACTTTCTGTTTAACTTTGTGTAGTCTATGGGGACGTTTGAAACCCTAGGGTTGCCAGAATCTATAAAGCTTGAATTGACATGATTGGTATGGACGATCCATCAGTAGAGACCACCCACAGTTGGGTAATTTATTCACTAATCCAGATTCATGTGACCAAGTGACGGAACAGGTTGACATATTCACGTTCATGCAATCAAAAGGCTTGAAAATAATATTAAAGATGTTGGTGGTGGCTTTTTCCTAGACCGTTGCCATGTACTTATTAACGTATGCAGTTCATATTAGCCGTGGTATGGAGGTTATCACTTAAAAAGAAATGCCAACAGTTTGTGGCTCAAAAATAGCTTTAAACATTTATATTATCCTTTTAAAATAGTTTTAGTAAAAATGTGTCAAACCTTATTATATTAAAAAATATCGTCTTCAATATATTTAAAGTATGTTCAACATATACCAATATTTATATACATACTGGTAGTAAGGTATAATAAGTTTGGTAAACAGATAATTTTGTTTACAATTAATCTTACTTTTGTCAGAAATTACATGTCATGTCTTGGGCTCAAAAATAGTATTCATTTTACCATGTTAAATTTGGTAATCTATAAATGAACTGGAAGTACTTAAGTGTAGATAAATTAAAACTAAGCCTGAAAGAAAGTTATTTGAGTTATATTAAGTATATACAAAACTAAATCATTTTAAATTTATTCAGCCAAACTTGAAAAAATAACCTATTCTTTTGTTATTATTTGAAATCATTTTAAATTTAAATAAAGAGGTTTGTTTGCGTGCTTGTTAGTATGCTCGCGATAACCTCTTAAACTACTTAACCAATTTAAACTGGATTTTTACTCATGTGTTCTTCATGCTCTTAGGTAGGTCATAAGCTAGATTTTTTTCCTGTTCAAATCTAATAAAATGACGGTTCTGTCTTAAACCTTGTGATCAATGTCGTATTCTTACACTGAATTTAGGGTTCATTAGAAATATTTTTACTTGATCACCTAATAAATTGCAATAAAAATAGTTACAGAAACATTTCAATCTTAAATAGAAATAGAAATTGTATTTTAGCTGAGGGTGTTGTTTGTTATTGACATTATTTGGTAAATAGTATCTATTCTAAAATTAAATTTACATATAGGTAAAGTTATACATACTAACCCGTTTTTATAGTTTAGTTGTTAATTTCAAATTCTTAACATAAGTAGCTTTGTGAGGTGTTTGTTTCATATTCTTCAAATTATCAGTCAAAATATATATTTATATGACGAATTTTAAATACAAAGGTAGCGTGCCCCATTTTAATTCTATTTGATTTAACATTAACGTTATGCATAGCGCATAGCAAATAGTAAATTATACATAGCGTTCAGAGAGTTGAAACCCAACCTCGGTGGCGTAGTTGGCTAACGCGCCAGTCGTGTTGAGCCAGACCACCGTGGATGGGGAGATCAAGGTTCGAATCTCGGTCGGGTGAACTGGGGGTGGTTTTTCCTAAATGGTTTTCCACTCTTCCTTCACGCAAATGCGGGTTCACTTCCTCTTAACTCAACCTTACCAATTCCTAATCCATTAGTGTAGTTAGTACTTAAGCGTATAACCCGAACGGGTAGTAAGACACGGTGCTAAATAATAAATAGATAATAAATAAATAAACAGAAATTTGAAAATAATAATATAGATATTTAAATATAACGATTAAAGTTTAATAGTAAATAACGCAGCCGCTTGGTCTAAGTTGCTACTCTCACAATAGAACAAACTGGTAATGATGGTGAGATTGGGGTTCGATCCCGGTCAGGTGGACTTAGAATTGTTTTTCCTAAATTGTTTCCCACCTCTTTCCACTTAAAATCGGGTACCCTTCCTTTAAATTTAACCTTAATCACCCCTAACCCGTTAGCGTAGTTAGAACATAATTGTATAGCCCAAACGAGTAATGAGATGCGGTGCTAAACAAAAAAGATTATCCTACAGAGCACCTATCGTAATTAAAATGCCACTATTTATAATTATATTTAGTCAATTAATTCTCAGTTCAATAGATTGTATTGATCTATAAAAATTGTCCTAATCTCATCGCTTGACTAGATAATGGCTTTAATAAAACCAAATATTCCCAATTTTCTATGAAGAATTAAATAAGTGTAAATTTATCTTAAAAGTAAAATTATGAACCTACAATGGGTTCATTACAGAATTTTAAAGGAAGTTATTACAATTACCCCTCATTTCTCGTCCAGACAATAGCTGCAGATAAGGGTTTTCACATCCTGATCAACAACAATGGACACACCTTGTAATTTAATTAATTATAAATTAACAACCAAGAATAATAACCGCCTACACTTTTCACAATGGGGAGATACAGGCAGAATTTAACACATCCTCTCTTATAAGAACATTTTTCCTATAATGTTAAATGTTTACTTAACCCTACGGCGGGCGCGCCTCTTCATTTAACACGAGCACTTTGTGCGCCATTAGTTATTTGTTGAAATAATACCAGCTACCCTTTTCTAAATTTGTTTCGTTGGTTTTTTTTGACAAAAAGTTATAGTTTAAATCAAAATAATTAATATTATGATTAATTTATGTTTTACTTTTCATTTATAAGTATAATTTTAAAGCTTCCTTTAAAAATAACTAGGAAGTTTCTTATTATTTAAAACACATATGAATAGAAAATCTTTGTGTAAAATATTATAAAAGTAATTATTTCCAAGCTGAATCTTTAGTTTCGTCACATAATTCATGGAGGTAGGTTGTTTTCACATGTTTCTTGCACACAAACGTATTGCACTGGTCACAAACAATAATTAATTGTTGGGTTGATGTTGCTACCTCTTACACATATATGGTATTTTCCACGCTTTTTCTGTGCTGGGTTAACAAGTTAAACTTCATCCTGTGGTTGGTACATTTTTAGAAACATCTTCACATCCATTGGAAGATTGGTCAATAATGACCGAATAATTAAATTAAGCTGAAGAACTAGATATTTGAGAAAAACTTTTGGATGCATTATAATTTAAAATAAAGCTAGGCTTCTTAGACGTTTCATCTACTGAACCAGTGCTATTCATTGATGACAGAAATAGTAAGTTTTATTCTTCTTTGCTAGTGTAACATCTTTTTGGAATCCAAACATTGATGCACCAACCTTTTTGCTTTCATGGGCGAGAAATTCAGTAAACAATTTTATTCTTTCTTGTTTTTTTCATTGAGTTCTAAAGTATGTAATGTTTTTTGTCAAGTAGCCCTCTAACCTAAGGGAAACTTATGTACAAATTGTCTATTGTGAGTTTGCGGTTCAAACCTTTTATTTCTTCCACAAAGACGTGAACAATTGCAGACGGCGTCTTCGGAACTGAGAAGGGGCCATCTGGCTGCTTTCCACAGTAGACTTTTAAGTTACTTGTATAAAATTTTCTAGCGTCGCAGAGAGCAAATTTTTCACCCCATATTTCGCAAGTTTGTTTAGGATGTACTATATAAATCCACACCGGCCCCTGAATTGCTCTAATTTTTCGTCCACAGTAACATACTCATTCCATCCATATCTTTTTTCACACTTGTCTGTAAATCTGTAGAGTATGCATCTGATAAGGGCAGGCTTATCATTCTTCAACCTTTCACTGTCTTCTTGTCATCTAACTCTATGCACCTCATAAAGAAGAGAAATCTTTTTGCACTTATGTAAGCTTGTATAATTTTAAGTCCAGTGCTATCAGTTGTATCACAATTCATACATTAGTATGATTGGTCTTCTTTTCATTCTACAAATACAAAATGCCACAGAGTCATCATTTTAGACCTGGTTGTAACTTTTACATCCCTTTCTTTGAGTATTTAATTGATTCTCCCCTACGGGTTATGAATAACTGGATGCATCTTACAATTTCATCAATCATGTTAGTATTCATGAAGATTAAAATTGCTTCAACTTCTTTTTTTTTGATTTCCCTGTATCTTTGAACTGGCATACGCAATCTTATTTTTAAAATTGCTTACGTTTGGTTTTAGGAACAGTAGACAAATCAATATTCCTCCATTTTTATAGATTATCTCTTTCCATAAAAAAAAACTCAGTATCGTCATTATCATCATCTTTGCCGTCACAGCCATGTTCTGAGTCAGTCTGGTGATCACTTAACTGTACTTCTTCTTCCTCTCAATCAGACGCCCACTTTCACTTTCATTGGAGTCGTGGTTCTCTCTCATCGCTATAATAATCATCACGTAAATTAAAAATCAGGTTACAAATAGAATTATCATCAAAAAACTTCGATCTGAAAAAAATTGTTCAAAAGTTAAGACTTAAGATCATTTACAAAAAATCCAAACATCTGGTGGTGGAAACGCTTATTTATTGGAAATACTAGAAAATATTCACTTAGAAAATAGTTTGAAATGAACCGGAAAGGAATAAACGTTCGTTTAGAAGTACAAGCAATGTCATAATCAAAATAAAGAAAGAAAAAAGAAGAATGATAAAAATAGATCTTACTTAAATGGCTGGGTGTAGGGCACACTGGAAACGCCAATACTATTTACAAATGGAGTATCACTTCGTAAAGATAGCAATAAATACAGAGCGAAAATAAATGTAGCCTCCCTACACGAGAGAAGACACTCACTCAACTGGAAGAATAGCGGAGGGAAAAAAAAGGCGCCTCTTCATCAGTTCTACAACTACAAGGTTTACCACGTAGTTAACTTAACTTTCGATATCCTACTCGGACAAACTTCGAGTGGAGTAACGCCATCATTCTGAAGTGCTACCAAGCATCACATGTGTAGCTGATGAGGGATCATCTGACTTTGGGAGTTATTTATTGTTTGTTTTATATTTTAAAAGGGTTTGGTTTTATGTTTTGAAATTTATTGCTTATTGATGACAAACTTAACTTATTTCATTCATCTGGTAAGAACATAGTCTCGGGAAGATTTGTGAAGTATCAGTATGGTCTTTCTTTTAGACTGTGGTTCAGAAATGCAATGAACAATAAAATAAGAATAAAACAGCGGCTTAGACATTGAAAGCTGTCTTCTGTCAGTTTTGTTGATCTTAAGTATTTGTTTGTTGTCGATATCTCTCATTCTTAGTAAATTAATAAATTATATATTGATTAGTTATTTTAATATATATGCCTACTAAATAACTTTTATTAGTGTATAGATCCAAATTAATAGTGTAGTTTTAATTAATTAAAGTAGTATATATAACCATGTTCTGATCGGAGAAACATTTGGGAATGACAATCCCATGATTAAATTTGGGGACTTTCCTTGTAAAAACACACTTAGAGCTGTTTGGTTGAATTCTATGTTTGATATAAAAATGTAATAAAATCCGGAATTGACGACCTTATCAGCAGCAAGAGATCCAAATATCTTAGGGAACTATGCTTTGAGGAAACCTGATAAATTTTGTTTGACCTGCTAGTAAGCTTATTTTACCTCGTTCAACATTTCCTGGTAGACATAAACTTTTTCATCCAAAAGCACTATTATCGTCAAAAAATGTTAAACTCAAATTTGAAAGACTTAGCAATTACACATGAAGTGCTACTTCACCCATTCAGATTAATGAATAAAAATAACTTTCTTAAATATATTGTATACATATTTCAGAAGTAAATTATCCTAAAATTAGTTTTTAATACTTATTTTACAGCTTTGTATGTCCAAATTAATTAAACTCCATGATAAGTATTTACTTACGTGTCATCTTTGTAGCCATCTTGGCGAACTTTGAAGAACTCATTCAAATAGTTATTTTACTCAAATTAAATAACTTTAAAAACTAAATTTAATTATTAAATGACATTTAAATTGATTCCTTGTCAGATAGATCAATATTTGGTTAACAATTTTAAACCATTTGTTTTATAATGTTAAAAACTGCCTAAATATTTGATGTAATCAAAATAATTAGAGTGAATTTTGAAAAAAGGGATTTAACTTTATTTGCACTTCAGTAAACGACCTTTAGTTTTAGGGCTATATATGTAAATCAAAAACTCCTTTGGGGAAATTTATGAAAACTCTGGCTACAAAATTTGATTCATAAGCTAAGTTAGTTTTTAATAGTGAGCTAGCGTAAAACCCCGAACGGTACAGTAAGACACGGTGCTGAAAAGAAAGTGAGTTGATTTTGAGTAAAAAGTATAAAATTTATTATGGATACATTTATCATAAGTCTCACAAACGTAAAAATGGTAGGATGATATTTATGATACTATACCAATTAAATGAATCCCAATCAAATAGAGATATGGTCAATTTAGTCTATTTTTTAATTTTTTTTAATCATCCAGAATACTTTTTTTTTATCATATTTCCACACTAAATAATTGTTTAACTAATGTGTGAGTAATTTGTGCGTTACCACAGATGACACCCGTTGATCAAGCTATAGCAGGAAAACAAGGCTGAGTTCTGTGCCGCAGGTGTTACCCATTGAAACAGGGATGAGAGGAGCTTTAGTGATAAAATGTCACAGTTGGCAACATGGAGCCATGAGGGCTTGGGAGGGATAGAGGGTGTGGTTGGGTGCTATCGGGCTGAATGGAGGCTATGGGTGTGCCAAGGCTTGGCTATAAAAGTGTCACAGCTGGTGACAAGCGCTCAAAATCTTCTCTACGTGCTACCCCCCTTCTTTTTTTTTTTGACACTTTGATTCACGAATATACGCATTGCAGTCATTTCGGTATTATTAGATTGGATTGTTCATTAAAATCAAAGAAATTCGTTTTTAATAAATGAGACTAAACGCTAATCCCTTGGCTTCAAAGCCCTGATAATATTGCTTTTCTGAATTCAGCAAGGCTACATAATTAGTATGTTTAGATTTAAACTGAAACAATAAAATGTGTATTCGTGTGCGACCTGAATTACCGTTTTCATGATATATGTATGTATTTCTAAACTTTTTTAAACTCATTTATTTTCAACTATTCTAGAAAATGTTCCCAATCTTAATAATGCAAAAAATTACATATATAAATAAAAATAGTTTAGGAACGGAAAATTATTGCTCTAGAATCTTTATTAATTTTTAAATAATTTTAATATGTATAATTTTTGGTTAAATTTAACTATTTTTGACTTTATGTTACTGTAGCCTTATATTTTTGTACTAAAACTACAGAAAACTAATAAGTGAGAAAGATGTCACTGTCTCATTCCTATTGCATAGAGCCACAACACACTAAGAAGTTGCAATAAATATATATTGCTATTTATGTATACACAAAATAATAAAATTTTGCTAGAAGGGTATAAAGACAAAATATTAAAATTCCGTATTTATTTTTGAAATTTCTAAATAAATTTAAATAAATTCAAATTAACAAAACAGTAATCAGAGAACTACCATCTAATGAATGTACACCCCTTCCCCCCAAATAGTATACATTTTTATTAGTTATATAAAGCACTCCACAGATATACATTTTAAACAAAATCATTATAAACCTTTTAAAAATATTTTGAATTTTTGAAAATCATTCATTAGTAAACTATGGTCTAACGAATTTTTTGCCAAAAATCGAAGTATACAGTGTTATTTTGGAGGTCAACCGGTCACTATAAATCCTTTTCAAACAAAATTATTTTGGCTATTTTTGGAAGAGTGTGAATTGAAAAATATAATTCAGTTAAGTTAATTGGAGGACTTCGGACAAAATTTAAAAAATATCCTGAGGTAAAATCTATAATATCTTGAAAAGCTATAAAATATAAATTCATATTTGTACATAATCCATAAAATCATTTTGGATCTACGAGCAGGGACAGACAAACTGACTTACAAACAAAAATGGAGACAGACGTAATTGTAAAATCAACTTTTTTTGGCCCTGAATGCTTTAATAGTCACCATAAACTCGAGATCAAAAATGTTCACGATTACTATACTTTCTCTTGATATGAAAAAATAAAAATAAAATTTCTCGGAAATAATTTATTAGTTAACTACTATTAAATGAATGTTTGAAAAACAAATACTTAAAAATCTTACCAGATATTTTGCCAATTTTGAACAATGATTTAGAATCGAGCCTGTAGAACAATTTTTAAAATTGTTTAAATTAAAAAAAAAAAGTCATCAGTTAACAAACCTTAGCGACGTTGTCTACGTGGAGATTTCGAGAATATTTGCGAGACGGGTTGCATCATAACTTGAATCAACTAAGCTGTCTAAGCACTATCACACCTAAACGCCAAAGTACAAAATAGAAAGANATGAGAAGTTCACCCTGAGAGGACTCTTGTCTATTTGCTGATAACTCTTTCCCTCTTCCTATAGAAGACCCACATCCACTTTAACAATTGCACCTTTAAAACACTGACTGCTTTGTAATTTTACCTTTCACTTATTTTCTATTATAGATAGACATATGCTACCACGGACTATTTCAATCTAAATCCTGGCGGGAAAATACCTAGAAGCTATTTTTGTAACCAAGCTAAATAGCCTAACGTGTAGATGATTTATAAAAAAAATACCTTTACAGAAAACTACTTAAAGATAAAAGTAATAATTTTGACCATTTTTTTAGAATTATATAAGATTGTATGGTTTTTGTTTCAACGTTATATATTTACTATTCGCTGAATAGAACGTAAATTTATTAACATGAGAAATCCTATAAATGCCGTGACGTCATAGATAGGCCACGTACTTAAACACAAATGTTTAACTCCAAAACTTGTAAACAGTGTTATTTATCATGGAAAACACTACCGATTTGCCAATTTGTAACCAAATCATTAGAGCTATTTTAAAATATTTCCAATTGTTATAAAATCAGTAATTGTGTAACTACCCTTAAACAAATGTTTACCCCAAAAAAACATTATATAGATCAAATAGTCATGTAAATCACTCCCAGAATGCCCATTTGGAACCTAATTGCTATAGCTATTCCTGCAATGTTTCAAGTTTTATTAAAATTAATCATCAGTAAGCTACCCATGAATTTCGCCGTCGATTAAAATGAGCTGATTCCCTTTTTAGGTAATGTGGACTCAAGTCAATAAAGGCGTGGACTTAAAGTGAGACCATTCTTGTCTGATTTATCAGTAATGAAGTCCAAGTTCGTCTTTACTTGGTGTGATATTAGATAGGCCCATTTCCGATAATAGAAATTACGAGGAAATGTCTGGACAGATTTTGACAAACGAACACTCATTTTAAGGGTTAGGAGTCCAGGATGTTGGAAAAAATAAAAGTTTTCTTCCCAAAACCCGATTTTCACATAGAACTTTCAGTTTTTCACTCTTCGTTTAGTCACCATCAAAACCGTTATTTGCTGTAAGGCTGTAAATCTCTAAATAAAATATATCTCTTTGGTTGGAAAATAATAACTCAATCTTTATTTGTTGGACCGAACACATCAAAATTATCTCTTTGGATGAATATTTCTCTTTGGATTGAGATTCCTAAACGGGAGAAACATTTATTTTTTATTGGAATATTGATATCGTTAATTCGTATTTAAATCAATAATATTGAGCATATTAATTTGAAAATTAAAAGGTTAAGTTGTTAGGTTCATGAAAATATTGTCTACGTTTTGTTTTGCGCATGATAAAATGATGTTTAAAGTGTTTTGGTATGTACTATAAGTTCAAAAGTGATAAAATTATTATGAATAATGTTGAAAAATAGCAACTTATTTATTTAAATATGAGTTTTTATGTGTTTTTTTCAAATAATAGGTTTTGATGTTCATTTTATTAAAATAATGGGTTTTGATGTTCATTTTAGTAAATAGTAACACAATACAAATACATAAGTTAAGTTATGTCTTCATTTTACAGCTAAATTTTGAGGATATGAAATTTAAAATTAATTTTTTGTACTACAATTTCTCTCCCATTATCTTTATTATACTCTCTCTCTTAAGCTCTCTCTCTCTCTAACGCCTTCTTACTCTCAAATGCTCTCTTAGCTCTCAATCGCTCGCTATCTTTCTCTTTTATCGCTCTCTTTCTCTATCTCTTTCACACAAAAGCTCTTTCTCAAACTCCCTCTCTCCCAAACCTCTCTATCTTAAACTCCTATTTCAAACTCTCTCTAAATCACTCTCACTCTCTTTCTATTAATATATATATATTAATATCACTCTTTTTATCTCAAACGCACTGTCCGTCAAACCCTCATTCTCTCAAACTAACTCTTTCCATTTGTTTCTCAAACACTTTCTTTAACTCCTTCTCACTCCAATTTTCTCTCTCTAACACATGCTCTCACTATCACTCGCTCACACTCACTCGATCACTCTCAGTTGCTCAGTCTCAGTCTCTTACACTCACTTTCTCACACCTCATACTCACTTTCTCACACTCACACTCTCATTTTCACACTCACCCCCACATTTACACAATCACACTCAAACACTTACACTTTCTTTTTCACTATGACATTTTATCACTCTCTCTATCATACATATTATATATGATTTGATAAGCCCATTAGCGGTAGTAGAGATTACGAGAAAGTGATTGAAAAGATTTTGAGAAAAAAACTCTCATTTTAAAGGAAGTCCAGGATTTCGGGAAAAATAGTTTCCAGGGAAAATATGATTTTTCCAGAAAATTTTCAACTTTTTATTTTTTGTTTACATCACCATGGAAACACTTATTTGTGCATAATTGTATGATATATGTAAATAAAATATTTATCTCGGGTTTAAATAATAAGTGGTTTAGTACAACAAATAGATAAAGAGCTGGGGGAAGGGTCGTTTCAAAGTTCTCATATTGGAACAGATACAACTGAAACGTGTAACAGAATCATTAACTTTTTAATTTACCAACTTACTTACTCTATGGCATTAGGAACTATAAAATTCATTTCTGCACTTACAAAAGTACCCCCACCTAACCCCATCCTGAGATAGATCTATCCAGTCCACCTCATTACACATCTATTTCTTCCAGTTTCATCCTAATGTTATCCTCCCATCTGCATCAAGGTCTTCCGATTGGGATTACCAGTCAAAACCCTGAACACTGTTATAGGTTTTTACATTGGCACTGCATGTCCTTCCCACCATAATCTGCGAGATTCGACTATATTAACAATATATTGCGATAAGTACATGGTAATTACTTCATCATTATTAAAGGATGTAGATTTGATTTGTAAAACTATTATATTCAAATATATGTATAATATATATATAGATTAGTCTATTTAGTATCAGAACTTATTACAAAACTATGAATCTACTGTTACAATAACTTGCCAAAATTAATCAAAATTATGATATTCTCTTCTTCAACGTTATTGGTTTTAGTTCATACCTTTGTCGGCTAGTATACTCACTCCTTAAATAATGAAGTTATTCTGCCCGTTCAGGTCGCAAAGTTTATGGAGCAGCCGATTACAAATATAACAAGGACTATTTATTTATTCTCGATGGGGCTGTCGAAACTGTTTGTGTTTGTTAAATGGCTTATTCTGCTATACTCTATGTCTAGTTAAGTTATAAAATTAAAGTATGGATTGATATTATCAGGAACACTGTCCTAAGCTAAGTTATATTGTATGTTCTCATTTGATGTATTATTTCTGCTTAGAAAATGCAATAAAACCTCTATAAAGGGGGCTTTCTGTTTTTATTATTAGTAGCCTCCTGTGCTAGTCATATTCCAAATTTTACTATACTTGTCCAATAGTTAGACCTAGTTTGATTTGCCGTGACGAAAGGTTTGGTGCTCGAATCATAACCCAACTGGCTGCGGCAATTTTTTCTAAATGGTTCACTGCTCTTCTTCTACATAAATTGAAAAACATTCACTTGTTTCTACCTTTTTCATCTTTAGCTACCTCATCAATGAAATGTGCAAATAGCCCAAAGTAGAGTAAAAAAGAGCCTTTGAAATAAATCTAAATATATAAACTCTTTAACTATTAAAGCCAATATTAGTGAAGCCTCTCTAACAAAAATCAAATTAGTTGATACTTAAAAGTAGATATATTGTATTTCACAAATGTCAAATAAATCCCAACAACTTCTGAATGCACTGTACAGAGCCTTTGTTGGACCTACACCTGAAAACGGGAATTATAATTGATTTTTTGAAGAGTTGATGTGATAGGGGGGAGGTTTCTATCCTTCGAATATTGATGTCAAACCTTGACATTAAACATCGAGATTTCATATTAGTTTGTTATACTTTTAGTACCCCACTCGGGTGATTAATGAAATTCTCATGCCTTCACGAATGACAACAAAGAACAAATTCGTTGCGTGTAGCTTTAATATGGGATTAGAAGGAGGGTAGGATTAGGAATAAAGGGGAGGAAGGAGTGGGGTGGGGAGTTGTGATTCATTTGTCAAGGAAAATATAGGTGGCTTTGTTTTGACAAGATGAAAAAGCTTCAGGACTCCAATATTTCAGAAGTTACCTCCATTAAGGCTAAGTGTATTGTTCATAATGGTATTAGGTCGCCGTGGGATATTATTTATAGGAGAGGGGACGCTGTAATATGAGGGCATGGTGGTAGATGGAAGTGAAAATAGTATCTTAGGTATGGAGCAGCAGATAAAATGTCTACGTATTTCTAATCGCAGAAAACATAAATAATGCTAAACATTCTCCATGCTCACTCGTGTCACTAATTCCAGGGTGATAACCATGAAATTCCATGGTTTCAATTTGTAAGTGAACACAATGGGTTTTTTTTTCCATCCACTCCCGATGAGTGCTCTGCAATTAACTTCAGCTGTTTTTGTTTATGACGTTTTCCTCTAGATTATTTATTTTTACTTAAACTATAAAATACCATCAAGCAATAAAATATTATTTAAAAGTAAACAGGAGCTTTTATTAAAGTTAGAGGTTTTATTAGAAATAATATAATAAAATAGCCACTAAAAGTATGAAGAAAGCCATTAATGAATAAGAAATCACGATTCAACTAAGTAGAAAATCATTTATAAATGAAATTAAGTTCAAACTGAAAATAAATCATAAAAAAAGGCATTGTATATGTAACCACTTAAATGGATTGCAAGTACCGAATTTTATATTTATATTTTCAGAAAACAATCAATTTATTTTTATTATTTTTATTAATGGTATATTACTCGCACTTTTTTTACCCATATGATTACATAAAAATATGAATAAGAAACTAACCTAACTCTATCCTAATTTATTTGAATATAAGAATTAGCAAATGAAAGAAGGAGTGATAGAGTTGATCTATGGCTACATCAGCTTCATTCATCTGTGATTAATGAATATATTATTTCTAAGATTGCGCACTTTTAATTTTAAAATATGCATTGAAGAGTGTAAGGCTTCTTTACTTAGTTTTATATTAAAATAGTCATTTATAAGTTATCTATACCAAATATTAAAATTATTAATTATTATAATACAACTTGGTAATAGTAAGAGAAGTAATACGCGAGTTAATGAAAATACACCTAGCTTATCTTTTTTTTAGAACGGGGTCTTACTACACGTTCGGGATATACGCTAATTTTTTAAAGGATTAGGAAGGTTATATTTAGAGGACCAATACTCGCATTTGAGTTGAGGGAGAGTAGAAAACCATTTCGTAACACCTTCAGTACAGCAAACTGAGATTCGAAACTTGATCTCCCATCATCGACAGTCTAGTCTACTATAAGAGTTGCGCGTTAGACCATGCGGCCATCAAAACGAATAACATAACTATTTTGGCTCTAGAGTGACTGCAAATAAAAATGGTTTGAATTTTAGGTGTGAATAGCGGAAAAAGGATATCTTTTCGTCCAAGTTTGGTGTTTGTGTCCAATACTATTATTTTTGCCTCTACTTTTTTGTGTATTACGACCCTTAACACAAAGTTTATGTTTTTGTACTTAATTAATTATATAATTTATTAATGAAAGGATGTAACAAAGCAACCAACCAAGCATAAAATAGTCCAATTTTCATAGGAAAGGTCATATATAACATTCATTACAAATTTTTTGTTGCTAAAATTAAAGACATTTTACTATTTCATTATTGTTGTTTAACAAGTATTGATTTTTTATATTTAAAATGATAACTGCAGATCACATGACTTGATAAACTAATACATAAAAAGTAGATTTAATAAATTAATGTCCATAGATAAATCCCTGCCCAAGACAATTGTACTTTGTAAAATATTTAAAGTGTAATCCTTCTCCCATTGTTTGATTTGTTGATTGCATTTTTTTATTGTTGTGAATATCAGGTGAATAGAGTTACAAATAAAAATACAATTCTTTCTAGAAACTGTTTAAATACATATACGTATCAAAAGCTCAATGTACATTTTGAAAAGATCCAGCACATTTTTTAAATATTGATTCATCTATAATACACATTTATTCTAAGCCACTTCCTACAAACTCTTTTCAAAACAAATATCTATCGTTTGGTTTTTTATATAGACATAGAAAATTACCCAATATTGGGATCCCGCAAGCGAGCTATAATGACCTAGTGGCCACCGCCGTTAGCAAAAAGTATAGAAAAACCACTATTAAATTTGCGAATGCTAGACATCTTGTATGTATTTTGCGTATGTGCCTGCGCTTGAACATCGCTGATAAATATTACCATAGTTTACCAAACTACATTTAGTTTTTCATTGTTTTTATAACAGTCGAAATGAAAGTTTTTAGTACATATCACAATTTTTTTTTGTCACCAGGCCTAAATACCCATTCGGATTCTACACACATGTACTAATTACCGTCATATGTATTCCCGTCATTGGTAATCCAGTCTATTACGAGAGTACGCCTTATACTAGGCGTATCAACATAGCAGCCCGTGGGCCATGCTTTGCTAAAGCCATGTTAATGTGTGTCCCACGGACTTTTGATAAATCAACATAAAATGAGGCCCGATTCTTCATTATATAAACGTTGTAGAAGTACCCCATTTGGGATTAAGACGTTTGGAAATTGGTCATTACTCGATAAATTCAGCAAGTGAGGTTGGTGTACACAGTTTTAACACTTTACTCAAAATATATCAATATTTAGGCGCAAAATAAGCGCTATATTTTTCAGAAAATTGATGTGTGACTAGACTGAGCCCCTTGGTCTGAGGGTCAGCTTTCCTGATTACTAATCTAGGGGTCCCGGGCTCTATTCCTATAGGTTCCTATGACTACAACGGTCCGTTTAATTAGACTTAAGTTTTAAGTCTTCTACTGGTACCGTATAATCATCATCATAATTAAGACCACAACATCTAATTAGGCCTAAGTAACCGTACCTACGTGGTGGCCCAACCTCAGAAGATGGCTACATATCCGTCACTGCCAGTAGAAGGTCAGGAATGTCTAGCCGACAAACCTTGGTGGTATACGCTTAGAAATAAAAGTTTGAATAATTTTTTTCACTTATAAAAATAACCAGACACCCAAAACATCATGGCTTACGCATTTATAATCAATATTTATGATACTGGCTTCAACACAAAAAATTTAAATTCTAACAGTCATATCCTTGCTGAGAAAGTTTCATATTTCTGAAAAGAAAAATATGAAGTAACTTATATCTTAAAATTTTATTTAATTCTAGTAATAGGAAGCTAAGCGATAAGGATATTTTTCGATAGTATTACAAAATAAAAGCAGGTGCATGGTGCGATCCTATCTGGTAGAGATGATCACTTAGAAACGTTGTTTTTCCAGTAGGCCAACCCGGATGTTGTGATGATGAGCTTGAAGAATCGCACGCACTTTTTTGTTGTTCACTTCACACGTACATAATATAAGTTGAGTCAGAGAAAACTATCTTATTAAAATGAGTGATAGTGAGTGGCAGTGAAGATAGTTGTGACATAAGTCTACCTTAAGTAAGAAATACTTTGCGGACTGAAGAAAAACTCGCGTATCAACACATTAGAGAAAATGTACCACCATTACCAAAAAAAATTGATACGAAATAGCAGTATACATAAAAATGTGATATTTATATAAAATAATAATGAATTAATATAAGAAGTAATTATTTATGTAAACAATCATTAAATTGACAGTAAAATAAAAAATATAAAGAAATAAGTATTAAAAACAAAGGTTTGTATATGGCATGATAGTAATATGAAAAGTGATTTAATATATATATATATATATATGGTGATAGTATTAAAATATGAAATGCGGTCCCTTTAGTATTATAAACTTTCAATATGGCCCTTATGATTAATAAGTTTGATATGTCTGCCTTAGACCATTCGACCATCAAGGCAGGTATGATAATAGTTGAATTTGACCTAATTTAAGATTAAATTAATTATGAAAAGATCTACTTTGTAGATGGGGTAATATTATATTCAAATATCATAATAAAAAAATGGAACAATCTAAATCTAATGAATTAATGTTTTAAGGCAGAAAGTTTTACTAACCACCTGTTTATTTGACAGCTATATTCACTTAAAAGGATGATAATATATTGTTTACAATGAGCCCAAAGTAATATGGAGCAACAAATTAAACAGACACAACGACTAGTCTTCTGGCCGTTAATTCGTTATATTAATGTGAAATGAAGTAACCCATGATTTCAATAATGAAAAGGGTTTTTACTATGCTGATAATATAACTTTTGGCTTTTATTTTGGTAGTTTAATACACATCATTCTAAATTAATGGCTCTGCCAAAACTGCGTGGTGTAATTTTTGTAATTAAATGTATAGTGATTTAGGTGATAAAAATATGTAAATGTAGGAAATATAGTACTAACATATTATATAAAATAAAAGTTTGACACCAACATTCAACAAATTTAACTTTAATATTTTTACTAAATAGGAATTGATACAATATGTAAAAAATGACACCTTAATATGATATAACATAAGAAATAAACATAAGCGGGTATTCTACTCTACTTTAAATCCGTTATTTTTTCCAGCCTATGGTCAAGGTCAATTTTTTATTCAAGTCATATATTTTCCACTACTGGCTTGCTAGGCCTGTCGTAGCTTCATATTCCTTATACTCTGACTCAAAACTTGAAAAAGACACAACATTCAGTCCCCTGCCGTTGATTTCTTAAGGTGAGAGATTAAACACATATTTAACCAACGATAACCTTTGGGCCATGCCAGGAATCGAACCTTAAACCCTATGATAGTAGGAAGGCACGATACCAACTGAGCTAAAGTGTCAGATAGGTATACTACCAACAATGTGATTGTTGGCAATCCCTCTGAAACTATATAAAGCTTTATGAAAACAAGAAACAACTATGGACCATAGTCAATAAATTGTATTGTTCTCCTTACTTCACACTCAACAATATGCCGATTAACATATCAGGCGGATAAGCCAAACTAAGTTTATTGCTTGGTTTGTGCTTCTATAGTCATCTTTCTTAATCATATATACAGGGTGTCTCGCATAAAGGTAGCCCAGCTCCAAACGTACGCGTATAGAGGAAAGGACTGCAAGACGTTACTCGTAATATCACTATCTGTCGTACCCACCTCGACGTATGGAGGAAAGGACTGCAAGACGTTACTCGTAATATCACTATCTGTCGTACCCACCTGGGCGTATAGAGGAAAGGACTGCAAGACGTTACTCGTAATATCACTATCTGTCGTACCCACCTGGGGTATAGAGGAAAGGACTGCAAGACGTTACTCGTAATATCACTATCTGTCGTACCCACCTGGACGTATAGAGGAAAGGACTGCAAGACGTTACTCGTAATATCACTATCTGTCGTACCCACCTGGACGTATAGAGGAAAGGACTGCAAGACGTTACTCGTAATATCACTATCTGTCGTACCCACCTGGGGTATAGAGGAAAGGACTGCAAGACGTTACTCGTAATATCACTATCTGTCGTACCCACCTGGGGTATAGAGGAAAGGACTGCAAGACGTTACTCGTAATATCACTATCTGTCGTACCCACCTGGGGTATAGAGGAAAGGACTGCAAGACGTTACTCGTAATATCACTATCTGTCGTACCCACCTGGGGTATAGAGGAAAGGACTGCAAGACGTTACTCGTAATATCACTATCTGTCGTACCCACCTGGGGTATAGAGGAAAGGACTGCAAGACGTTACTCGTAATATCACTATCTGTCGTACCCACCTGGGGTATAGAGGAAAGGACTGCAAGACGTTACTCGTAATATCACTATCTGTCGTACCCACCTGGGGTATAGAGGAAAGGACTGCAAGACGTTACTCGTAATATCACTATCTGTCGTACCCACCTGGGGTATAGAGGAAAGGACTGCAAGACGTTACTCGTAATATCACTATCTGTCGTACCCACCTGGACAGTGTCGGTGTAGGCAAGATGCGCAGTAAACAGTAGCACGCACGTGGAAACGTTAGCAGAATCTAATTTCCATGATCTTTTGTATGTTTTTAGCTCATGGATGTGGGCTACTTTTACGTGGGACATCTGAATTTTCTTATCAAACTAAGAAAATACCCAAGTATACTTTTCATTTTGTTAGCGCTTCTTGCTAGCCACTCGGGTTATAGCAATATATACTAATTACGCTAGTATGTTAGGAATAATAAAGGTTGAAACTTTGGTAATTATACCTATACATGCCGAGAAGGATATTGGAAAACAATTAAGCAATAAACTCCTTCAGTCCAACCAACCTAGATTTGAACCCCAATCTTTCTGCCATTAGCAGTCCAAACTATTTCTAGATTGATTCCTTATCAAAGCATTAACACACCCAAGTATAAAAATTAATGTAGCTTGGTATGTCATTTGAAAATTAATATTTAATTAAAAAAAAGATCGTATATAAGATAGTCTCCGTGTCAAAAGCCATTTAAACAAAAAGTTCTCACTAAATAGAAAAATAAAAAAATTATAATTATTACAGCTCGACAAGATGAGCCATAGCTTTTGAATTATTGATAGGTCAAAAGGCAAAGGTTTTCTTGGCGCATCGAGAAATTCATATTCACAAGAAATTGTGATCAGAAACTTTCCAAAACTGATAGTTTCACTGAAGTTGTTTGTAGTGGCTACGATGGGAAATAAAATGTGGAAGGGATTGATCAACTTAAAAAGAAGTGTCAAAGAAATTTGTTAATGCTTGGTGACTCCAGAAGCTATTTGAAGGGAAATTTCACGGTGTAACTTTTTTTATTTAAATTATCTGCGTTTTAAATAGAAGTGACACTTTGGATTAAAACTTTAAGTAATTACATATCCCACTTTCTATAGCATAGATGTAACGTATTTTGTGCTCAAAATATAGCATCTATTTTTCTATTGTGTAGGACTGTTAGACATTGTGAATTCCACAAAAAAATACTGATACTTTATAAAATAAAAATCTAGGATATTTTGGTTTAATTATTATACAGAGAGAATTACTATGATTCTGGAGTAATATATTTAAAGGTGTTATCATATTAATATATTAGATTAATTTAACGAAATTTATGGCTCATGTTACTCCATAGAGTAAAATAACAGGGTCTGACACAAATAGAGTGTAAAGACTTAGTTTTATTTTTGGAGAGCAATACGTTTAAAAACTCGTTCATAATTTTTAAAAGTTACATTTATAATATATGAATGAATAAGGTAGATTTCTAGAATAAATGTATCAAAATTATCGTTGAGGTATAGGTAGAAACCATTTTGTAAATGATTCTCATAACACAAATCTTCGATTTGAACCATGTTCTTCCAGTTCATGGAAACCTAATCTAAGGTGATCTAAGGCGAGAGTGATTTAAATCTTAGATACTTTGCCCTAAATCAACCGTGTAAAAACATTTTAACACAAGGAACACATTGACCATTAATAATCATAATATTAAGGGTATATTTAAAAAAATATTTGGTCAACATTTTATTATAATTACCTCCAAATTAGTATTATTACATAACAACATTAAAATAAGATGACAACAAATAAATTATTATAAAGTATCCTTGATATTTTTCCTAGAATTGTTCGTAGTTTTCTTAATAATTCTTTAAACAATGTATTATCTGTGAAAGGTAATGAATTAAATGAAATAAAAATGTAGCAAAGCATAACATTCCATTAAAATGTATTTTTACAATATTAATAAAAAGAAAAATCGCCTTACAGAATTATGTTGGTTCATAAGCACAGACTCATGGATCGGACTACAAGCCTTACTTTCCGGGCCTTGACTAAGTTAGCTTGTTATTCGTGTCTTCATAAAATATCTTGTCCTAGAGAGTTAAATTTAGATGTCACAAAGTTGGTAAAGAAAAAAAAATTTGGAGTACAAAATCATGTTATAGAATATAAAATGTTGAGCTTGGATGGATCTATGATGAAAAGTTAAATAGTATTAGACGTTGATCTAGGAAGCTGGAGCTTCTTTAATGATATACATGTTTTTCAGTTAAAATCCTACTGAAACTTGGTATTTGTTTACGATACGGCCAAGTTGGGGGAACTGAACTTTGTTTGCTAAAAGATTAAAACCTCCCCTTAGGGGCAAACCTAGAAATAATCATTCACCGGCGAAATAAGGAGGCCCATAAGAGTCCATCTTAACAGGGTCGTCTTAATTAGGTTGATATTATTAGACAGGAATACTTTGAGTATTTAAAGCCCACACCAGTGAAGATACAGTTTTTTTTATGAAATTCGTTGAAAATATTAATCATTTTTCTAAGTAATAGGATTCAACGCATTTTAATTTTGATTACTTTCAGTTTGACCGATTTTTAATTATTTTTATTTATTAAAAAAAACTTTGAAAATAAATTAAAAAATGCTAAATTTGAAATAGGTAAATCGATTGATATATATTTTTTATTACTAATCGTTTGGATAAAACATTGTAAGGAGGATAGTGTACATCAATTCCCTTATTCAGTAGCTATACTGCCATAGTACAGTCTGTGTTTTTCTCTCTTCTGACTACGAAAATTAGTTAATTATGCATTTTGTTGTGTTTATGGCCTTTAAGGCCCACAATTCTCTGGTAAGTGTGTAGGCTTTGCCTTTCTATCCTACTTCCAATGTTTAATTTATAAGAGCCTTTTGGCACCATTTTTTCTAAGTTTTTAATAAATAAGAATTAATAAGAAAACTATCCTTTATTCACACAACAAATTTTAGTTGTAGTGAATGGGTACAGAGCTACACGTACTGGTGGGCACTGGTGGGTGCGATATTTTTTTTGGAATTTATTTGGAGGTTGAGGTTTGAATTTTGGCTGCGTTTACTGAGATATTTATTGCTAAATGGTCTAATAATATGTGTCTAGGCAAATATGGGTATATTTTATTCCAAAATTTTACTTTACTCATTACTAAAATAATGTAATATATCTTTAATTTATAACTGGTACTAAGACAAGGTGCAAAAATAAATTTAACCATTTTTATTTTACATTTCTAAAGAAATTCGAGTTTTGTAAAAGTCATTGAGTTCGAAAATATACGAAAACTAAACTCTAACTCAAATTTTTGGGTACTCGTATATCCCTACTATTCTCTTTTAGGTATCTATTTAATCTATCAAAAATATCATTTACAGATTACATGAATTTTAAGAAAACATTTATAAAAACTGGCTTAGAATCTATTATAACTGTCCAAATAGATATATCCTATTTAAATCAGACTGTCGCTTATCACAGATAGCTTAGCTTGCTGAAAGACAAAGCTGACACTAGTATATATACACACACATACGCTTAAAAGGTTTTTCCTTTGTTTCCTGTTCCGACTATCTCTAGTAAAGGGTTGGGAGTAATTGCCCTCTGGTCAGATTACAGAACCAGAAGGTTAGAGCTGACCTTTCTCTACGGGGCGTGGTGTGTAATGACTGGAATCAGTCGCGTCAGCCAAGAATCTCTCAATCCACAGACCACAAATCCTTCTCTAAAAAAAAGTTTAATTTTACCACAAACTTAAAGCGCTTGGGCTCCTAGGTTTTAATTCGTATAAACCTAATTGTATCTTGTTCCTGAAATTTATCTCCTCTCATATGAATTGAATGCTTTTAATGTTTCACTTTCACATTAGCTGACCAATAATGTATTTATTGTTTGCTGTGGATAAGTGGATAAACATTCCCAAATTTATATTTTTAAATAATATAGAGTTTATTTGAGAATTTTTGAGTCAACAGATTTTGAGGATTTACATTTGTTTCCACTATCCGATTCCAATAATCCGAGTTTCCATATTATTCGAGATGGCACTACAAGTTAGGTTTGGTAAAAATTATATAAGAAATTATATGTCTTTAACTGGCTCAACCATCAAAACTGAATAGTGACATGAATAGTCGGAAAACCTATCGTGTCCAACTACTGTGGTAGATTAAATATTATTATTCGTCATTCGAATTAGTCTAATCAGTTATCTACCATTTATAATTACGAAAGAGTATTATTCATTTGTCTTTATTTAAATATTGTTTAACAAAGTATTCCATATTATTTAAGTTTTTGACTACCCGAGAACACTTCTGTCCTTTTAAAATTCGGATGGTCGGGTGTCAACTGTACTATAATATATGTTTCTTAAAAAACAAACCAATAGAGGGCCTTGAGTATTTGTCCAGATATTTGAGGATTTGAACTTATGTTATTGACAACCCTCCTGTGAGATACTCTCGAACAAATCTCTGTCCTTTTAATATATATCTTCACCTGGCTAGAAATTGAGGTAGGAGCAAGTGATATGATGCCAATAGTTACAATTGAATTAAATAAATGTAGAACCAACATTCCCTTTCATTTATTAGTAACAATAATAAAAAGTTATTAGCTGATCTATTTGAAAGTACTGAACGCTTTTATGTTATATTCCAATGATTAATATTAAATACTAAATAAATTGAATCTATCAAAAACTAGCTTAAACTACGATAGTAAATCCTGTACAATCGCTTGGCCCTAGTTGTTTACTTTTTATTTATTTGAGGTATTTAACAAGCACGTTCTGAACCAACTTATTATATCAGCACAGGAGAATTTCTGCAAGCGAGAGAGAAAGGGCTTACCAATTTTGTCATATTTTCACATACTTTCCAAGGTACTTGTACATGCCACAATCGAACTGGGACGGACGCATTTACTTTCCTTCCAAAAGAAGTTGTACCACGAATATTTTTCACTCAATAAATCCGTTGACCCCTGCTGGGTAGACACCACAAACATCGGGTCCTGAGGCAAGCTTGTTGCCAAAAGACCACCGAGGTCGGCTAGATGTTTACTGATTGGATAATGTAACTAACCTATTTAAAAACAGTAAATATCTTCTTGTATTCCAACCAGACTTAAACCAGGTTTTTCTAGATGTTTATTGGACCACTTTAGCCACACACACATATATATATACATATATATACATATGAGGACAGCCCGGTTAGTATGGTTGCTTGGTATTTTTTACGTTTAGAATTACCTAAAATAATATTTACTAGTTACAAGTGACCGTTCCTGTGCCAAGGAAAGTTTAGTTTTTTGGTAATTCTTTACATATCTAAAGCTCATAAAAAAAGTTATTCAGGTCTCAAAATATGTTCTTGAGCTGTATATTTACACAAAGATAGCTAAACGTTGGACCTATTTATTAGATATAGTAAAATACTGCTATACCTTAGTTGATATTTTACCTCCGTACCAAAACTAATGTTTTTATTAAAAAATTACTATTATATATATTCAAACATATATATATATATATAGGAAAAGTGGCATTTAACTTATTATATATTATTGATAAAGTAAATTAGTTTAAGTTGTATGTTACACACTGAACTGTAACCAAGAGTGAGTGAAAATTATGAATGATGTATAATAATTATTAATAAACTAATGTTATACGTATACTTATTTAAAATGTTTTTTAAAAATAAAGTCTTAATAGTGCATTATGTGTGAGCTTATACTATTGATTTTAAACACTGCAATGTTGTGACACACTAACTACGAAATTATTATATTTAAATTAATTATACATAACATATGGATTCGAGTTAAATTTAAGAAATAAAATATTAAGAAATCAAATCTAAAAACATCGAATGAAAAAAGACAAAATAAGCGAGGTAGTTCAAAATTGAGAGCATGTTAAAATTATCAAAACTATGTATTAAATTAAATTGGATTTTTTCTACTGTACATATGAATAAATTATAATACATAAAAATATAAATATTAGATTGAAATCATACAATTAGCTTTTATTGGTCCCTTGATCCTTATGGTAATTTTAGAGATCACAGTTGACTACTTTATTTAAATCTACATGCTTTGGGTCGGTGACCTGGTGGTCTAGGGTTAAGGTGTCAGACTTCTGTGCTGAGGGTCCAGGGTTCAAACCTCGGTCCCAGCACAGATTTATCTGATTGCCAAACCCTTCCTTCACCTCTGACAAGACGTGTATTAATCACAACTTGTGAATGTGAGGAATGCCAGGCCTCTACCGTGGTTCGGATTCCACGTTAAACTGTAGGTCCTCCAATTCATCCCATAATCAACCTACCATTATTACACATTAGCGTAAGTGCGTATAACCCGAACGGGTAGTAAGACGCGGTGCTAATAATAATAACATGCTTTGGTGTTATCATCATCATCAGAAAAACAGATCAGGGATCGAATTAAGAAAGACTATTATATTCTAATAAAATTCATTATGTAAATGAGAAAGTTGAAGGTAAATATGGTCGAGATAAAAATATGAATTGGAACTTAAACACCTATAAAACCAAAACCAAACGATTAATCACTTACGATCAAGCAACCAACCACCTAGACAACTTTTGCATTTAAAAAATGCTTCACTAGCCACTGAAGGAGACGTAGACCTTGGTGCTGAGCGATACATCGTAAGGAGACCAAACATGATGTTCGACAGGTTATAAGTTGACTGTTATTCGTTGTGTCGTGCATCTATGTAGCTGTATGCAGTGTTTTATCTACCTTTGTACAAGCTAAAGTCTCGCTCTTTTCACACTTTTCCTGCAGGTTTTCACTTCTAGGTGACAAAATTTAACGGACAATGTCAAAGAAAGAACAACCAGCTACTGGGAGTTTTGTTCTTGAGGTAGAAAATCACCCTAATTTTGAACTTTTTTTCTCAAAATCCGGATGAACCCAAAATGGTTTCCGGGCCTTGTTACGAGCTTTTAAGCACATGTAGCCAACAGCCAGCTCCTCATCAGACGACGACATTCTCACGACTGATAGAAAATAAGTTTCTTGTGTGGACAAGAAACGGGACAACTTACAGTAAATGACCAGTTATCCGCGATGTATCGTGCCTCGTTGGTTTTCTTGGCGGCTGAAGAGCCTAGGACCAATAAAACTATTTTATTTTTTCTTAAAAGATGTAACAAAATTGTAATTTACTTATTTTAGATCTAAAAAGGATGAGATTTATAACAATTTAACTGTTGATAAGTGAAGAATTCAGAAAACCACACTTTGATTTTACATCTGGTTCATTCATGATCTGATATCTAATAATTTGGTTTATAGACCTGGAAAAGGGCTATTAACATAGGAATAGGGTTAGGATGAATCTTGACCTACTTCACTGCAGGAAGTTTCCTAATCCCATGTCAATACGAATGCTGGGCTAGGTCATCTTAGTTTTCCTATTCATATATACCCAAAGACAATACTAATAATAATGGTTTTATGTATTTAACTAATTAGTATGATGTTCTGGTTATAATTAACGAAGGGAGAAAGTTAAGTTGGAAATATTTAATTCACTACACAAGAATTTTCTTTTTAGGCAAATAACTTCGAATAAAAAAAAAAGCATAATATATCTCACTGTGATTTGAATCATGATGACCTGAATCAGAATAAAATACATTATTTCACACTCAGTACGGTTGTCAATCAAATGATAATAAACCATTTTTAGGATATTTAAAAAATTTTGTGAGAGATCTTGAGAGTTGGATATTTTATTGGGTGCTAGGAGTTGTTATTTGAAATTTCGTAGCTAATATATTAGAATTAAGCGATAGTAGGATTAATGTAGGAAGACACTTTTATAAAGAAAGATAATTTTATTTTATTTTATTATTTTAAGTATAATTTCATAAATATTGATATTGTACATCGAAATTGGCAGTTTTTTTTATAACATGGCTTGACGTAAACTTTTTAAAAATTTAAATTATGTAAATGTCAAAAACATTTCTTCCAATCTGAATTAGACCATATTCCACCCAACACCTGTACCATAATTTACCCCTCCTTTACCCCAAAAAATACATGTTTTAAAGCTATTTATATTAACTTATTTTTAATTGCTGTTGTAGGTGAGAATCCGGCTGCGATGCAGCATGGTGGCTGCCGCGGTTGGTCCGACAGCAGTTTTGGCCAATGGGCTTTACTACAACTGGGACTGTGTTGGCTTCTTCACTTGACTTCTGTCCATAGATGACGTCACATATAGAATAATTCGGAGCTCAAAGGGGGAACTGTGATTCGTGTTGCTTGTTTGTAGTGAAAAAAATAATAGTTAAAACTAAACATTTGTTATAAGGATTAAAATGTGTATCCGAAATATTTTGAAAAGGAAATTGTTTAGCCTATTTTGAAGATAGATTTTTATTTTTATTCGTGTTGCGTAAGAATATTTTGTTACTAAATTTGTAGAGGTTTTTGTTTATGATGACAAGTTAAATAGTGTGTTATCCATGAAATGCTTGGCGATTATAAGAATAATTTGAAAAACAATGTTTACGAACACCTTCCTTGGTTTAAGAATCACTAGCTTTCGTTATATTTTCCATTATTAACCTTATAAAATGGCTTCCTATTTCAAGAGAAGGACGTGTGGATATACCCTCCTCTGTTCATAGGTGTTCAATTAAAAACTACTATTTAACTGTGAATTTTGTTGATGAAAGGCGTATGATTAAATAGGTATCCTTAAATGTGAGACTATACGTTTTGAAATTAAAACTAAAGAGTGAGAAATACTTAAATTATCAAAATATCAAAGTGTCAGTGCAAATTATGGTAGTTAAATTTATAGAGCAAACAATAAAGATAAAGTAATTTTTTTACTGAGCAAGACATAAAAAATTACAATCAAAAACAAAATTCTTCCCAATATTTGACATTGAAACATTGTATGACATTTGTTAGTGGAAATTATTCCAATGTACTGAATGTTTCAATAGATGTCAACGAAAATAATTAATACAGGTGTAATTGAAGTGCTGGGAAGTTTTTTTCCTAACACACCAATAGGAGATTTTTTGTTTCATTTTTGTATGTAACATCAAGTTATTGGTACCAATCTTATTATCATAGCATTAACTTTGAAACTTTATTGGATTTGAATATTTAAAAGTGTAAATTGTGGCCTACAACCTAGTTTTATTTGATTACGGTATTTGTATTAAATTATGTAACTAATCGTTAATAAAGTTTTAATATAAATGTAAACCCGTAGAGATATGTAGTGTTTTACTAAATATTTTCATTTTTATGCTTCAGTCTCCAAACAAAAACTCACTAACAATTATTATATTGGTAGTTTCATAATTACATCCCAACATTTTGAAAAATTCTCACAACTATAGCTAGTTTGAGGTATTCATTTTATACACACCAGACAACAAATCAGTTTTCCAGCGTTAACTCTTATGGACTAATTAAAGGTGATTCAAAAATTTAACTAATGATGTATTTTTTGGTCATCTTTGAAATCGAACAAAGAAACCTTAGTTCAGTAGAGGGAGGTGCTATTGACTGAGCTAGAGCCCTGGAATTTATTCTTCACATTTAGGGATTACTATATTTCTAGCCCTAAAATCTAGTTTTGTGTACATTAATATGAATTACCTATTATTATCATCAATATTTAATTTAACATTTACAACACACCAAGGCCTTATTAGAAAAATATGTTCTAAATTGAGAAATTTGCTTCTAAAATTTAGCTAACATATTCTTCAAATATAATATATTTTATTATCATATTCTATCAATTAATTTATACATTGCCTACTAGTAGTAGCAAGGCTTAAATACACACTAAACACTTTTTGAATCTACTCTATATATTTTTTTAACAACTAAGGTTAGTTAAATTTATAAATAATATTTTGACGTATCCATAAAATAAAATTTAAAATTTAATTTGTATAATGTACTGTATGTCCACATTTTTGTTCAAACTAAGAAATAACTATTTGATTTTAGAATTTACTGGTTTTCCCTACCTATTTGCAACAAATACATAATGTTTTCTGGAACTACATTACCTAAGTACATAATTTAAAAAATTGTTAAAATTGTCTTGTTGAGTCTTCTAACATTACTAATACATTAATTGTTAACAAGCTTATTAAGGCTAAAATTATGTTACTATGTGAGTGAATTAATACAAATTTTTACAGTTCAAACTAGTAGGTATATACGGTTAAATTTCAAAATGTTTATTCTGAAAGCCTCTTTGTTGTTTTGAAGAACAAATCTTTCAAATAATGCCGACAAACTAGTATTGTATTTGCCTACCAAATAGATAAGTCGGGTTTTCAAAAGAAATAAATTCTCTTCACGGATACCAATCAATATTTTATACGACCAATGTGAAAGCATTAGACACATTAAAGAGGCTATTGGAGAGAATTTTAGGTGTAAGCAAATTATATAATAGTTTTACATACACTGCTTGGCACGTGGATTAAAACGTCTCAACTAGTCTATTTTGCTGGTGACGAGAGGTTTGGACGGGTGTTTTTAGGGTTGTTTTTAAAACTGGCTTCTCAATATTCTATTATACAGATCTGGATGTATTTCAACTTTAACTACCCCTGCCCCATTAATATAATTGAATGTAAGTATCACGTAAAGTTATAAAGAGGCGGTATACATAAATTTATAAATATGCATAGAAATATTGGTATGAATATACACATAATACTGCGTAGTTCTATTTTATACGGGTTGTCCTAATTTAATAATTTTAGTGAAATAAGTACGAGGAAAGTAGAAATATATATAAAATAGTTTTGCATGACCCACATCGATGGTTGAATGAGCTGGTCTGATTTGTTTCCTTGATGAAGGGGTTGGAGTGCTGGTTGGATGTATTGCGGGTACTATTTCCAAAAGGGTTTTCCATTTTTTCTCCACAAAAATACGGTAAATACCCTAACATAATTCTATTATTAATATTGATCTTTTAATGATACTCGCCAATCAAGCCCGCCATTACTAATTCCCTGTCAATTAGGATCACCCTAAGCCCCAATGGTCGCCAAAGGCCTCTTATCCCTCATAGAAGACGGCATTAACCAACTCCCTGGGAGACTAGGGCATGTGTTAAAGTGCAGACTACCCGCTTTAATGGTCTAATGGTACAAGGCATCATTCTAGTATTAGACTAGCCTGCTTATAATGGGTAGATTAGGATTTACATCCATTTTGTGTCCACCGATGGGTTTTTTTTCCTAAATAGTTTCCCACTCTTCTTCCACGAAAATTTTGGTAGATTAGGCCTAAATCTAGAATGCTTTCTTCCTCATGCCTAGAGTAATCACCATATATTCGTATAATCTGAACAAGGAACAGGACACCTGATAAAAAAATGTGCAAACTTTAATTCGGGAAACCAGTGTTTCGATACTAATCCCCTTATACTTTGATGAATTTTCCCACACCATTTCTTCTAATCTTATAAGTTATAGCTCTACTGATATACGTACATTCAATTAAATTTTACTAGTCCTGCCTTGTTTATATTATTAAAATAGTATAACACACTAAAGGCAATAAAACACTAGAGGGTACCTAAAAAAATATACTTAATGCTGTCTGATAATTAAGGCACCCAAAATATATTCTCTCTCCAACTATAATCCTGATTCTAATCTAAATCTTCCTGCCCCGTTAAACATAGCTATTTTATTGTAATACATATCTTTAAAATATATTTAATCCGTATCTGATAACTATAAGTGTTTCATTAGAACTTTAAAAAAAAAATTGACAAAAAAGTCAATAAATAAATTAAATCTTCATTTTACCAACTAAATATAAAAATAATATGATTTACTGTACATTTAATAATGCATCCATGGTTAAAGGAAAGGCGCCAAATTTCAGCTCTCACTGGCCCCAATCAAGAGGTTAGGATGAAATTGCTATAATAGTAGACTAATAATAAAAATTGAAAGAGTATTTCGAATTCTCCCCAGACTAGTTCCAGTTCACTTTTAATTCAAATATATTTTTAAAACCTCGCCATGATTTTGCGACCAATGCTGAGTTTGTCGTGTAACGATAATTTCGAAACAAGCGTGTGACTTAAGTAGGTAGTGTTTCTAAAATGCTTGTACCGCATCGTATGTATGTAAGAATGTGCAACACGCATTGCGAAAAACACACACACACATATATATATATATATATATTCTGATAATTGAAAAATGGCACCTAGACTCGGGAATCGAACCCGGGACCTTTGGCTTGGTACGCCAATGCTCTACCACTGAGTTATCCAGGATTCGTCCCGTGCTCAGGGTCATTCTTCATTCATTTTTCAATTTTCAGAATATGATATCTAGATGGAGTAATCCTCACTAAAAGCATAAATAATAGCTATTGACTATTTAATTCTTAATGTATATAAATGCTTATATAATTGTGTGTACTGCGTCTTACCCCTTCGGTTTTTATAAATAATACAGTAAAATCCCGTATGACGTAGCCCTTGTAGTACTAAATAACAAAATAATCATGCGTATAAAATTTTTTGGAAAAGAAAGAAAAAATAAGTTAACTCAAGTGAATATTTGATTGGTTAACAAACTCGAAGATAAAAAAGAATGGTAAGAAATCGTGCTTTAAATACTTAATAGTTATGTTATGTAGTAGTCAAAAAATGTGTTTTACAATAAATATGAAAAATTATAGTTCTGTAAAAATATAAAACTTTAAATGAAAAACCATAGTAGTAACCATAATTATTGCATGCTATACATCATTCAAATTAATGTAAATTTTATAAAACTCTTTGAACTGAAATTGAATTGAGATTTGTGGAAATACATTAAAATCCCCGAGGACCCTTCCATATTCTCCCGCTTAGTCTAAGTTTTCAATGATCTGAGCAAGGTTCGGTCCGAATTAGTTCAAATTAACGAAGTTATACTGTATTTACAATAATAAGGGGTAGAAATGAGAAAAATATAGTTTATATCAAATGTTCCCTCATTTGCGTGAAGAGAGAAAGATTGATAAAAAAAATAAGGGAAAACACCAAAATCACACCTAACCAAGATTCAAGCCCTGATATACCCACGTTCAACAATCCAGTATTTTATGAAAGCAATGCCTTAGATCACCGAACCAGGAAATGTATAAGAAAAATTTATAAATTCAAAAGTAATTATATATGTATTCATACATTTCATGCATGTACATATAAACCCATCAAGGTGAGGCAGAAAGCATTGAAGGTTAATTAAGGTTTACACTCAGTTTACTTTGATATATTTGACTGGATAGGGCAATAATTTAATCGAACCAGATAAACCTGTTATCTTTCAGAGTAAATTGAATGTAGTCTACTTTATGAAACACAAGTAAAAATATTAATATATACAATATAAATATTATAATTGAGTTTGAGTAGCCAGATTAAATGTAAGCTTTCTTGTGAAACTTTTTTGGGTTTAAGATTTAGATTTCTACTTACTATGGATTTTGTTAGAAAATTCACCACTACTTTATATAGAATAACTACTAACAGGGATCCGTTATTGGATATATTATTAATAGCACAAACTAGTATTCCTGTGATTAAAATATTCAGGTTCTTAGTAAAAAAAAACATGTTTCAAAACCCGCGCAACTTTAATAAATAAATATACTATGTTTCA
>CABFWB010002819.1:0-16925 GCA_902151455.1 Timema bartmani
GCATTTGGCCTAAAGGCATTTAGCCTACACTTTAGGCCAAATGACGGGTACCCAATTATTCCCCAAAGTGGAATCGTTCCTGTGATTGTCCATGGTCTGTTTATTTAGGTTTAAGATTTCTACTGGCACCACAAAATCGTCATAATTATCATCTCATCAGCACGAAGTAACCGTACTACACGGTCCCCCAACCTCACACTACCAGTAGAAGAATATCTAGCTGACAAACGCTGTTGGTATTCGCTTGGATATAATAATAATTTACGACAAAATAAATATGGTAAATCACTTTCTGATTACGCATCTGGTTCAGGATTTTGACACTTAATCTTGTTCAAGGTGCGTAATGTGTAATGAAAGGGATGGTATTCTTTTGGTATTTTCTTTGAGCTGAAAGTCCTTTTTTTTTCTGTAGAAATAGTAATCTTGATTGTGTACAATTGCTTAAGTTCATTCGGTATGTTGAAACATTTTAAGCTCTATGTATTCGCTCGTGTGATTATAACTGAAAAGGATGGTTCATTTTTGAAATCTCAGTCTTTTAATCTCTAACCATTTAACTTGAAAGCTATTTTTGTCTTGCGTTGTATTTTTGCATGATCTGCTTTGCTAAATGTTTGAAATCTTTGAAGTCATTGTTAATTCTTTGGCTACGTACATTCCTCGCTTTTATTGCAATTTCTTTTGGATCTTGCTAACAGATTTTTTTTTTTAATCCAATCTTGCTTTAGATACACAGAGACATATTTTTTGCAGGACTCATTGGCATCATGCATGGAATCTTTTTCCAGGTGTGAATGCTCTTTTTCCATAAATTTGTGTTCAAGAACTTTAAAATGTAAGCTTTGAACAACAACAAAAATAAGGCAATCGAATAGATTGAAAAATGACACATAGAAACGGTAATCGAATTTGGGACCTTTAGATTAGCGCACCAATGTTCTACCAATGAGCTATTCAGAGATCTAGAGTCATTCTTCACTCATATTTAAGGCAGAGTCTGTGATGGACGTGTGGATATCATCGGCTACTAAGATCTATCTATCATTGATATCACAGCCACCAGCGACTAGGTTGTGGCTTCATGATGGCAATAGTACATATACATTGTATTCCAAGTGAATCAAGATAGAAGAAAGCATTACTATACAATTAAGTATATATGAAAGTAAAGTTTGGAGGATAGATGATAATGATTACGGAAATGAATAGTATTTCAATAATAATTGAAAAATAAAACATAAAGCCACAAAACTAGTCGCTTTTTTTCGAACCTTACTGATGGTTCAATTAAGGAGGGCTAGCCCATATGAACACATTGTCGAACACAAGTTTCTCTCAGCGACTAGAATCTCGACTAGCTCGCGAGTATCTCGCATGCAACACACATTCTTGTAAACTTAATGCAGGACGCTCCACGAGCAGTAGGTATGTTATTTCATAATGTCCACCGCGACCTTGCCGGCGCCCTATACTTTATTATGTATGACTGAAGTAGCATTGCGTGTGACCAGTAGATACCACCCACCACCAAATTGACTGACTTAGCTCAGAAAAAAACCCCTTTACAAGGTCACAGTGTTTATTAAACGGCGGTTATATATTTTTTTGGTATACAATTCTCGCTTGCATATAGTAGGATTCTGGTAGGAAGAAACTTTTTAAGGTTTTTTTTGTCAGCGTTGATAGCATTTTATTTTATTCTTCGTATTATTTCATCGGTATCCAAAATCACAGTTGCAGATCTCATGACTTTACGTATGAGTATATGAAAATTGTTATATCTTTTATAGATGTGTAAAAAATTGCTTACTATATAAATCAGACTGTAGAATATTAGCTCTTTGTATCCGGTAACCAGACCTTTGATCTAATTCAAACTACTTGAATCCTGTTGGGACACCCTGCCAACCCACATCGGTAGGTACGCTCGTTTCGTCTGATATGTGGTGACTGGGAGGTTGGAGTTCGGATTCCGGCTGGGATACTGAGGGTGGTTTGCCCACGATGGTTTCTCACTTTCCCTCCATGAAATGCGGGTGCATATTTGTGTTCTACCTTTCTCATCCCTACCCTATTAATGTAATTAAATGTAGACAGCCTGGTTGGGTGCAAAAAAATCCCTTCTATGTCATCGGACAATACATTTTTTTTAAATTTTACGACTAAATCATACGTATACTTTATAATATTTAAAATTTTAAGAATCAATTATCAGTGGACCAAAACTTTCTTTAAAAAACAAGTAAAGTTATTTATAATAGGAAACAATACTCAAATATATTAGAAAAACAAACATATAGCCTTATTAATAAAACATTAGCCATTTCTAACAAAATTGTTATAGTAATTTTCGAATTTTCATGATTTAGCCATGTATAAATAGCCGTTTTATATTTAGAGATAATTTAAATAACGATTTCTCCTCAAACCCAATATGAGAAAGTAAAAATCTTTGCGTTTATCAAAAACCGGGGTGAGGAGGTTGCTAAAAGGAAATCTATCCGTATTTGCTTGGAGAAAAGATCGAGTCACATATGGGAAATTGCGCTCTTGTGTACCCGGATGGGATTCTAATGCCATTTTCCCAATCATCTGTTACCAAGTGCAATATGAATCTAATGCTGTATCTACAACGAGTGGTTCTGTTCTCATGTTTTTTGTTCAAGTTTTTTTGTTCATTTTAATTTTTCGAAAATGGTCGAAACTTAAACACTGACCTATTTATTTTTATTTTTTTATATGTCGAAACCACTCTAAACCTCGGTGCAGTGTATTGTAACGCTTTGGTGGTAAAGAAATGAGTTTTACTTTCTCGTGTAGGGATTGTATTGTAATTTTAAAATTTTCCTCCTCGAAATAAAGATGGATTTAGGGTTTCAAGGTCTTACAATTCTGTTTGTCTGTGCCTGGGGCTACAGCCAAAATGGTTTGGTGAATTTCGTTCAAATTTGATAATTAGATCTTCTAAATCGTGATTTTGATTCTATCTATGAAATGAAGGGTACTGTAGTTAACCGATGACTGATTTTTGAAAATGTGATGTTTGTCGAAAATTTCCTTTACAATGTTGTTAAAAATCTACCTTTAAGAAGTAGTTTATATTGCAAATAACATTTTATACTTGGATTTCAAATAAACAATTATTTGAGGGTAGTTAACTGATTACTGATTTCTAAAAATTTTAAATTTAAAAATGAGAAATTATCTTAGTCTTAACATTTACATTTATTTTAGTGTTGTAAAGAAGTTGTGTCTGGTCATTAGTTAATAAAGTAACTGAGCTAATACATCATCAGTATTGTCTGTAGCTGAGAATTACCACTGACCTTATTTTTTTATTTTCAGGTGAGTACTACGCTATGCGCAATTCTTCCGTATCTTCTGGTAACACCTTTTTTTCTTATGTTTGGTAAGTAAAGAATCAAGGTTATTTTGATATAGAATACATAAGCCGGCTTTTTTATTTCTATCTTTAGATTAATCAATTAATTTTATCATCTGCTTCGGTGGGCACGTGGACAAAGATGTCTCTAGTCTGGTCTGCTGCTTATGGGGATGTTGGAGTCCAAATCTTGACTGGCGGCTCCTTATTATTTTCCCACTCTTTTCAATGCGCAAATGCGATTACACTTTTTCTCTTTTATACAATTTATTGTAAACTAGCAATCCCGCACGGTGTTGCCCGTGACCCACTGTGGTATAAGAATTATATAAGGCCCTCTCCCCCCCATGGTGTCCGATTTCAAATGGAAACGTTATCTCTGAAATGTAATTCTAAACCAGATTAAAAACATTTTATTCAAAAACTTGTTAAAAATAGCCTAATTAAAAAGCTAATTAAAAAATTTAAAAACCCGTCTTCAAGGTGCATTCGGACCCCCTTCCGTCCACCTATATGAAAAATTTCAAATCTCTGCGTGCCGTAGATTTGGCTGGGCACCGCACACAAACACTTCCTTTTATTATCATATATATGCGGATATCCCGGGCGGATAATAAGATGTTAGGCATGAAAAATAAGATAAAATTTGAACCAAGCATAGCACAGCATTTTTAATATGTAAAACATTATTAAACTGATCACACTCTCGCTGATGTCAAATGAAGACTGCAGAAAACTGCGCTCCGGTGTGATTTCTGGTTCAAGCGTACGTATTTATTTTTTCCTGTTATTCATCCATGAGACCACATGAGCGAGTCACGACTGTTGATATATTCGAACGTCGGACGTTCTTTTAAGGTACTCGTCCGCATCGCACGCATTGGATTTTTGAATTCCATATACTATTTTTTTATGAGACTGCGTCCAATCATCCTCATCGTACTCAATCGGACATCGGCAATGTCCATGGTATTCCGTGAGGCGGATTAAAATCCGATGTGGGCCAGTGGACGCACTCCCCGACATTCGCACCATTCGCATTCAGAATTCCCAGTTTTATTCTCTCTTTAATTAAGAGATAGGCAGTACAGTTAACTGTTGGGAACAATTTAACGTGATTTAGTTCACCGACATGAGCAGTTCATTTATATAGTTCATTAGTTCGCGAACTACTTGTGGTCCAGTCGTTCGCGAACTACTTCTTGTGGTTTAGTCGTTCATGAACTATTTGAGGTTCACTCGTTTGCGAAATACTTCTTCATATGGTTCGGTCGTTAGCGAGCTACTTCTTTTGGGTCAGTCGCTCGCGAACTCCTTCTTTTGGGTCAGTCGCTCGCGAACTTTATCTTTCGCGACCGAACCATATCTTGTAGTTTAGCCCTCCACTAGTTAGCGAACTACCGCGTATGAGTCAATTATTAGTTCTCACTAATCATATTCAGAACTTAAATTTTTCAAAATATTTTTGATAAGTTTAAAATCAAAGGAAAAAACTTAAAATAAAATTAAGAACAATTTTTTGATCAGAAAAATACTACTTCAAAGTCAAAATCTGTAATATTAATGTTCTTTTTAAAATATTTTAGCTTTATCTTAACAACTACCAGTGCCAGTATTATATATATTAGGACAGTGATGATTATAGTTTGTAAATCCGTATACTCCGAATGCTGTGGACGCAGTACACTAAATAAATCCGATTCTTGCGATGCGGACTAGTGGACGCTTATCCTTAAAGCGTATTCTAAGCGGGGCCATTTTTAGTGGCAGACGCGTGACACAGCCTCTGACCACTTTTACTTATACACAGGATTAAATTGGTGTATATAAACGTGGCCATTGCAGTGGCGAGGGTAGGCGACCATAGCTGGGCAGAAGCTCCCCTACGCTGGCTCTATGACGCGAGCGAGCCACTACTACTAGCAGACCATTGCTTTGCGTGTTGGTGCGTTTGGATGACGCCACAGCCACTGACGCCTCACTCTGTCGAGCATTGTGGAACTGTGATCATGTCGAGAGACACTAGTTTTCTAGTGTGATTTTGCACTAAATATCTTCTAAGAATTCATCACACGAGTTTTTGGACATTTTAAAGTATCGAAAACAACATTTCATCACCATCGTGTCTCAAATCTTCGTATATCGTATGGTAAAGTCCTTTTGATGATCTTTAAATCAACAAAGGATTAACACTTTGTTCGGTTACGTCTGCACTTCCTCTTTCTTAATAGAAGAAGCAACAAAAGTTCATTATATTCGCGCGTCTTAGTCATCTTAGTTTCGATTGACCCGAAAATCTTGTTGTTGCTAAACATAACTCATTACATTCAGTGGCTGCCATGAGCGACCGCAATGGCCAGTGACTGGGGCATATCAGCCACTACAGTAGACCCGTGTGCTTTAATGCACGCGTTTTGTGTCGCGCGACACAGGACTGCAAAAGTCGTCGCGTTTTGTTGGTTCATATGCACACGCTCTTTAAAGTAGTGGGGGATGATAAATCGTATTTGTCTCAATGTATCGGTGCTGCCAATGCCCTTGTGTTGGAGAGTGGATGATGGATCGGTGCGCCATCTATTTTGCGTATCGTCACATTGCGTTGAAAAGACAAAGAAAATGGATTGTTCATTCCATCAACATTGCAAGATTTAAAAAGGGCCATTTCGTACCCTCTTCGGAAAATTAAAGGTTCAGCGGGGACAAATTGTTTGGTTAGTTTAGAATGTCTGTAGCATCGTTTGATGAGCTGGTGGTCAAATTCCAAGGAACGATTCAAAATAGGCAAGATTTAGTGTAAGGCTCATCATATTCTCCGCAGGAAATGTTGGTAATAACGCTCAGTAAGTCTATACAAATAATATTTTAAATAAGTAAGGTGACCTGGTGGTCTAGGGGAAAGGTGTCGGGCTACTGTGTTGGGGGTCCAGAGTTCAATCTTTGGTCCCGTCACAGATTTATCTGATTGCCAAACCCTTCCTTCACCTCTGACAAGACGTGTATTAATCACAACTTGTGACTGTGTGGCATGCCAGGCCTCCAACGTGGTTCGGATCCCACATCAAACTGTAGGTCCCCTATCACACATTAGCGTAAGTGCGTGTAACCCGAATGGGCAGTAAGACGTGGTGCTAATAATAATAATAATAATAATAATAATAATAATAATTTAAATAAGTACAGGCATTTATGGCAGATTCGGAAGGGCGGCGAAAATTAAATATTGTATTTATTCTTTAATTTACATTTTACCAGTCTTTGTTTTTTTAACTTATTTATTAGCCGTTTGTTGAAGCATGGACTCAAACAACGTAAGTTTTTTTAAGTGAGCTATCCATGGAAAAACGTTGTACGTCGTATTGTGCGCACTTTCTCCATGTTAAATAATGATTATTCTTTTAGAAAAAATATGATTTGAATTTATAACTGTAATATTTGATTTTGAGTTTAAAACAGTTTAAATATGTTTCATACTATATTGTAAATTTGTATTTGTTAAAAATTTGTCTTATATACTATATGAAACAGGAGAGAGGTTTTTTTCAAGACATGAGGGTGGTATTTCCATGTTTTTTGTTTTTTTTAATAGGAAAGGGAGGCATTTTTATGCTTTGCTTGTGGCGGCTAAAGGCAGGGCTAGGCAAAGGTCACAAGCCGGCCTTGGGCTTTGGGCTGATAGAAAGTAACATTAGGTCTTTAGAATATTTATTAAGTCATTTTATTTTAAAGTTTTTGATTTTTCATAAACAAAAAAATTTAGTGAGTAAAGTATCACAAACGTTATCACTTAGCAATTTGTAATATACATTCCAAAGTAATTTAAAAGTCAACACTATCATTACTCAAAATCTTGCAAATTAAAAATCGGTTCAGACTCAGGACATCAACGAAGCGTGACTTTGAGTATAAGACTGAGATAATCTATCAGAACTCATGACTTGACTACGCCTTCCTTCATTTGGCTGCTGGGACCCCAACAAAATAAACCTCCCTTGTGGACTTTTGGGCTTTGGTTGATCTCTAGACCATTTGCACACTCTCCAGAACTTTCATTATTTCGTGCGACTTTTGCCCCTGGCGTTTTGTGGGACACGATGGCATGTTTTTCAAAACGTGATTGCAGATTTTTCTGGCGGCATGGCATAAAAGGACTCATCGGTCCCCAGTGACATAAAAAACGCCTGCATTAAAGGGCGCTTTTATACATGGGTTTCTTGACACGCGTCCTGGGCGTTTGTTTTCATACAAGCAACATATGTTGCGCGTCATGAAATCGTGGGGGGGAGGAAATAAAAAAAAAAAAGTGGTCAGGGTTGTCAGTCTCTCTTTTCTAACACTCGTAATGGAGTCGTGTGCTATCTTCCTCATATTGTTGCCATTCCAGGAACAAATAAAGCGGTAGACAATAAATACCCATCCACAAATAATAAATACACCAACTACCTGGCACAGAAGTACACTGAGGTTTCAACACAAGTGGCGTCTGCAAGGTTTCAGAGTAACGACAGCGCCTAGCGAGGGGTGGGCAGACGACCCGCTCCACACACGCGCATATAGGGCAGGCAAACTTTCAGGCGTGTGCTTGTGCAGTTTTATTTTCTTACGAAGGCTTAGTCGAAGAGCTAAGACTTGTTATTTGATCCATATGTAATATATATACACCAAGGACATTTACTACATGCTCTTACAAAGAATATAATATAAAGGCCTATGTTCGTTGTCTCGTTCTTTTATTGAGATACCATGACGCGGATCAATAAAATAATAACAAAAATATGAATATAGAGGTAAGATTTCACACATTACTTCATTGAGATTGTATGTAAGACCTGAGGCATATTTGGAATTTTGTTTCAAAAATAAATTGAGGGTACATTAAGTCTTATTGATTGAAAGTATTGTCTGGTTCGCTTGTAAATAACTCACTTGACGACCCCTTTCACTCACTGGAAGCCATCAAACACAATTATTATTAGCACCGCGTCTTACTACCCGTTCGGGCTATACGTACTAACGCTAATATGTAATGGTAGGTGGATTGTGAGGTGAAATGGAGGACCTACAGTTTAACGTGGGATCCGAACCATGGTGGAGGCCTGGCATTCCACACATTCACAAGTTGTGATTAATACACGTCTTGTCAGAGGTGAAGGAAGGGTTTGGCAATCAGATAAATCTGTGCTGGGACCGAGGATTGAACCCTGGACCCCCAGCACAGAAGTCCCGACACCTTACTCCTAGACCGCCAGGTCACCAAACACAAATATTGGAATGTTCAGTGATTGGACCTTAACTTTTAGTACCTTGATATCTGTAATCCATGACATGGTAAAACAGATGTTGGATGATCATTGTGTTTGTGAGCAGTGAACTGGGAAGTTGTGAAGTTTAAAGCTAATGAGGTATTGATGTCATGTGCATGTTTATAGCAGCTATGCTAAAAGAATCAATAAAACTAAACCAATTTAGTAACATTACAAATATAATTTACATAATCATTCAGGGTTGATATGCAGATGGAAAACGGCGTAGACTTGGTAAAATAGGGTAATTTAGTGACAAGGAATATTTGGGAAAATTTTAAAAAGCCATGGGAATTTTCTTTTTCTCCAATTTATTCGATTTGGAGAGAAGTACCTACACTCCTACAGACATATTTGCTATAGTAAATATTATATTAAGAATGTAAGAAAGAGCGGGTAAAATAACGAGATTTTTTATTCAGAGCTCTATTGCTGGGAAAATAGATAATTTTTTAGTCGAAAACCCCTGGAGAAGTCGGGGAATTTCAACATTTAAAAAAGTCTATCAACCCTGCGTATGTTATATGCGTCAAGATCACCGCGAAAAGACTATACAGTCTTGACGGCTTGTAACGGAGTAAAATCTGTTCACTTTGGTAAGTGACGTCTATATTTTGATGGATTAAAAGTCTATACTTACCGTGAATCATCTATATGAATGGCATTACCTTAATTGGGAAGATTACGCCTCATAACATTTTGTTTGACCTGAAATGTTGTAACGATATTGATTTGGACCGCTCTCATATATTTAAAATCATGGATGAAGGTATTTTTCTTCAATAAATTGTATGTAAATTATCCTTTTAAGACTTCATCCATGAAGAATCATGCGCTTTTTAGAAATAATGTAGAAGGTTGCACCATTAAAATTTATTTTCTATTTCAAAATTTAACTCAGTAGTATTTATCAAACAAGCAAGAGACGCCAGCTCCCTACAACCAATAGGAAGCTAGCCTTCACAACATCTGTCGCAGGGACGCTTTCGATTTGTTGGTTTTGACACTGGTCACGAGAGGTCCAAAGAGCAAGGGGTATGTCATATATAAACTGCTTGTGCGTATGAATATATAGAGTAGTCACATAAATCTACAGAGTGCCGGCGACATAAACCTAGAGTACGTGTAATATCAAGACAGTACTACTAACTTATATACAGAAAATAACCTGTATTTCAAGTAAAATTGTATAAGAAGATAAAATCAATCCAATAAATCGTGTGCAACATTAACAGTTGTATTTATTCAAGTAAAATATCGTAATAATTGGCGCTCGATCACGGGGCTAATAATAACCAATTATCTCAAATCAATTCAAGAAAGTTGTAATTGGCTCCCAATCGTGGGCCAATTATACCTCAGTAATACCGTAACAATATAATGTAAATAATAAGAGTTGTGTCATTACATTTTTAATAAATGTTAACAAATAATCATTATTAACTTGCACACAAGCTTGTAGGATTCTGGGAACTCTTAGGAAATACAAATATTATTTCTCGCGGTCAACATTGACAACATTTTACTATTATTATTCGTCTTATCTTATAGTATTGATAATATCTATCAAAAGTGACAGTTGAAGATCACATGACTTGACGTATGAATATATTAAAGTAAGTTTTAGTCACTTTTGTAGCTGCCATACAGTTTTTCCTTCATAATTTTACTACACATGACTAGATTCAATTATTATAAATATATATTTACAAAACCATGGGCTGTTTGGGACTTGATAGCCTTAAAAAGTTATTAAAATACATAATACTATGATATAGTGGAAACGTGTCTTGGGCTAGTTTCAGGGTTCAAGTCCCTGTGTTTTTAAATTAGTTGCACGTTAAACACTAAGGCTATTAACTTTAAAGCATCTAAACAAATACGGTAGAGATGAAGGTGGAATTAGATTTAGAGGAAGGACACTGCTGTACCCGCGTGGAGAGAGGAGGAGAAACTCACTGATGTATGCTATATCGCACGGAAAATTACGCCCGATGCTCTCTGCCGAGGTTCGCACCTTGACCTCTCGTCACTAGCAGCAATAAAGAGTATTGTGAACTTAGACCTTCTGAGCTTAGATCACATCTTCGACCGTGGGTTGTATCCTTGTTCCGTTCAAATTTTCTAATTTCATCATTTCCTCTGTAGCATTACGTAGACACATTCTTGTCATACAATCATAATAACATTCAAAAGACTGTAAAAAACAAATTTTGTTGTCTAGAAACCCGGGAAAAATCTGTTGGTTTTAAAATTTACAAGAGGTATCAACCTAGATATTTGATGAGATTCATAAATTAAGCGCCTTTTAAAGTCAAACATCCATTTTTCTAGTGCTGGAAAAACATTGTTACTATTTACTTTCAGCCTGACCTTGAAAATGCAATACAATAAACAAACAACCAAGTGCAGATGATGGCAAGTGCCAAATGCAATAAGCTGTTGCCACTTTTGCCAACATTGGAAAGAAAGAAAGTACAGTAGGACGTTTTGCGTACATATTTATTTCATTTTAGATAACATTCTAAAAATTGTTAAGTAAAGGAGAGGAGATACGACTTGAAAAGAGAAGTTGCTATTTATTTGATCGCACGGTTATAAGGATCAAGGACAATTAGTTGATGTAAATTGATTTTTTTTTTTAAGGAAAAACCATTTTGGAACTAGAATATTAGACTCAGTTAAAAATCCTTAAATTATAAAACACAATTGTAATAACAATAAATGGTGCTATAATATGTTAGATACCCGCTTTGGTATCCGGATGGTCTAACGCGCTACTTTCGCAGTAGACTAGACTGCTGATGACGGGGGGATCGAGGTTTGAATCTCGGTCGGGTGTACTGATGGTGGTTTTCCAATCTCCCTCCGTGCAAATGTGGATACACTCCCTATAAATGTAACCTTCCTCATCCCTAAAACCATTGGCGTAACAAAAACTTAAGCGTATAATCCGAACGTGTAGTAAAACACGGCGCTAAAAAGATTTGGTATTACAGAATATTATGAAATAATTATAGTAAATTGTTTTACCAACGGCTACTAGATAGCACCAAGCGTTGCTTGGGCACTTGCTTTAGTATCATCTCTTCCTACTAGAGAGTGCTAGGTGTCTAAACTCATAATGGGTGAAATACTAAAGTGATGACGACATTCGATAAAATAAATTATTCCCATTTAAATATATTCATTGAACAACATATTATTTATCTTTGTTAGAGAATTATGTTTGACGAGTCGTTTAATTAACGAGATAAGATTATTTTAAGCTTGGTAACCGTATTTCTATATTTAGAAGCTTCTGGGAACCTTGAGCAATTGATTGCTCCTTTCATATAATTTTTCTTTGTAAGAAATGATTAAAAAAACGTTGACGCAACAATTTAAATTATACTTGAGAGCTAGAGTCAGAAACCAAGGTTAGGATATAATGATTGCGTTTTTATTCTAAATAAACGTTGCAATTAATGTTAAACGATTTCTTTTTTCTCAAATATACACACGTATTAAGAATATTATTTGTACTATCCATTGTCTTACAATAAATAATCAAGAAAATACAAAACATATATAAAAATATGTTAAATAAAAAACTAACTCAACATTCTTGGGGAAAAACAACACCTAACTGAAGCATTTCGTTTCGATCTGTGGAAGTACACAAATTGCATTCGCGTCTTTTGAATTAATAGTACTTGTATTTGGCTTCTTTTTTTTACTCATTAACTGTTTTTAAACTTTATTTCTTGATTATGTCTTGTTAAACCATGAAAAAAGTTAAATCACTTTTTATTTTAATAGTTGTTGTCATCCATACACATGAAGGGCTATCGTGAGTAAAAGCCCAGAAATTGTCCTTCCCTCCTTTTTCTTTTTCTCCCCAAAGCTATGATGGGTTGCCCTAAGTGACTAATAGATACATAGTGTGATTACTAATCCTAAGGTTAAGGAATACACACACAAACAAAGCCTCATTTAAAATATAATTTTTAAAAACAAATGTAATTCAATACATAAAATAAATGTGAACAATCCTAGTTGGGTCAGTAATTTGAGGCGAAGAGTTAGTAAAATAAGGCTAAATGGCTCTGTAATATTTTATGTGACCACTTATATCCCCCGTATATTAAGGTTTCCCTTTTAACGGCACTGCCTACTTACACTGCTGTATTTATTATGGGAATGTCAGTTCTGAAGCTTCAAAAATCCCAAAACAATCCTCAAATATTTTAAAATATACTTTTGTGACCTCATTAAAATATTACTTTATTTATTTTAAGGATGTTAAACCCATGTTGATCACCATTTACTTAGAACCTCGACTGATTCGCGTAAAACGTCCTTTAAAATAAACTTAAATTCAGGACATGTTGATGCCTTTCATCTTTATTTTGACGGAAAGTACGTATATAAAATCACTGCGACCTACTACCTGTTCAGGTTATAAGCAAAGTATATTTTAAAATACAAATAATTTATTAATTAACGCGCGATTTTCTGAACGTTTACATTACGTCTCATGTTCTAGTATACGGCCTCCTTAGTCAGATCTACCGTCAATGTTCTAAGTTGGTGTGTGCAGAATCTGTCAACCTGGGAATGGCAGAATTTTCCTTTGGGGATTGTAATTTGGTTTTTGGCAGCTAGGTGTATAGCACAGTCTGACTTAAAACAATTTGTCGATACCTATGTAATTATATTTACTGTAAAATGCTATCAATATTGACCATAAAAAATATGTTTATTATTTATAAATGTTCTTTTCTATCAAAATCCCAACTATTGTAATATTTACTTTGACCCTGAAAGTTGGGTTCTCTTAGGATGATTTGTTTGCTCCTTTTGTGTTGTTTTTTCATCCCCTCATTACTCATGGTGGTGAATTTAAAAAAAACACCCTCGTCAGTTTATTTAGATTGGTTATTTCAAGTTTCTAATGGCCAGAACATTGGTATCAAAATAGTAGTAATAAAAAAAGTGAGCAATTTTGTTGAAATACCAATAAACAATTATTTTCTAAGTAATGTTGAGCTTAATAAATTATTTTGTGACTCCATTTACGTCGGTAGAATTATTTTTGGATCGTAAATAGTTTGTGCTTACAAATTTAAGCGTTAGTAAAAATAATATAGATTTTGTAAACAAAAAATGGTATATTTTTTGTTTATTAATTTGGGATAAAGTGCTGCTTAGTCTGATAATACTTTCTAAAAGGTCACGTCCAGAGGTGGATCTGGTTGCCGAAAGATATTCCGGTAGGCTGAGTTTGATTTTGGCGGCCGCAACTACTTTAAAATAAAGCTATTTAATTCAATTCAAAATTATTGTTTTTATTACATTTTAATCTTAAATTGCAATGAGTAATTCTGAGAGTGCCCAGATGACATGATTTGTGAACATATACGAACGAATTAAATCAGGGTGTCTACTCGCCCGTTTGTAGTTTTTTGGTGGTGTTTATAAGCAATTTTTAAAGGCAAACGAAATAGCATTTATTTATTGAATACTGGATAGTTTCATAATCTACACAAATAGCGCGTGGAAGATCAATTTGCAAACTTAAATATATAAAAAATAGATTCCCTGCCAATGTATAGCAATTTAGAACTAGGTTTTTCTCATGTCAATAGAAAGTATAAACTGATGAACTGGATGTTGATTGTGTTCGTCTTCATCCTCTAAGGGTCAGTCTGGTCACATCTCTTCTCATAGTGTTGCTACCGATAAGGGCGGGCTTTACATCCCTTGTGGCAATCCAGAAGTAGGAAATCGACATCTGAAAGGTATTTTAAATATCATTCTCATTCAAAAAAATAAACTATATCATTAATTATAAAATCAATTCCAAACCCAAACAAAATTAATCTAATCTTTATTAATAAATTGAAGAGTTTGTTTGTTTATCTGTCTGTCATGGGTATTGTACGATATCTACCACAAGCAGAGGACTGAAATTTTAAAATAAGTAGCCCCTCTGCACAAACATATTCACCTCAAAGCTGGAATTTTAAATTTTTTTACTATATTTTTTAAATTCCATAAAAACTGGATCGATAAAAATAAAATGAAGAGATTTATTTTCTGTATGTTTGAAGCAATGAAAAACGTCGCGTGGTTATTCCGGGCTAAGCCGGGTTTTCATCTAATAATAAAAAAAATAAAATGTAAATACATTATGATAGTCCTTATAATATTTAGCACCGCGTCTTACTACCCGTTCGGATTATACGCTTAAGTACTAATTACGCTAATGGATTAGGAATTGGGAGGGTTGAATTTAGAGGAAGTGAACCCGCATTTGCGTGGAGGGAGAGTGGAAAACCATTTAGGACCCCATTTTATTTAATCTACTACCCCAATAAAATGTATGCAATGTTTGCGTGTGGGTATTACGTATCCCCTCAGAGCTAAAAATATAAATTACATCATATGTTTGATGCGTTTGTTCACACGTGGGCGGTCGTGTTTGACTGACAGTTCGCCTTGACTCTAATCTTGGCCTTTGCTTTCGGACCAGCGTCAAGTACACTCTTCTTGCGAACTTTTAGCTTGGCCTTCAAGCCTCGCCAACCGCCGGGCAGACAAAATAATAATAATAATAATAATAATAATAGTAATCGGGAGGGGAGAGAGCGACTGGGAGGAATTACACACTCATGGAGGACAGGTTTACTCTCTGGATGGTCCTCGGGTTCCAGTGTGGCTGATGAGAAATACAGCACCTGTGGCTTCGCCAAGACTTGATGTTATTGCGCAAATCGTTTGGTCCCTAAGGTGACATTCGTGATAAAGTCCCCGAAATAAAGACTTAGCCGGAATGTTGTTGTTCCCAACTTGAAATTAATTAAACTTAAAATGTGTATGAATTAAGAAACTATGTTTTAATTGCATCATTTACTAAAAAGCTTAAATGTAAAATCTGGCAACAATGCACCTTCTCATAGCAAGCGACGAGTAGTATTTTAAATTATTATGGCTCCGAATGTGTGTAAATGGGTCCACTGCATTCTTGTACAATTCCATGGTATATTTGGTTTCATAGACTTTATTAATTTATCGACACTGTCCATTAATACGAATATGTTAACATAGCTATACGGTTTTGTTTGGAGGGACTCTTGAAATATTTCGTAATATCTCGGGAAACCCCACCTGACTGACACATAATAGTGGTTGGTTACAAATAGACGTGTAAACAAGAACAATTAATTCACTCAGCATCTCGCTTACTGGTTGAAACTTGAGTAGTAGGAGAGAGCGCTGCCATCGTTCACTACTGCCAACTGAATTCCTTGCCGCTAAAAAAATTTCCCGCATCAACAAAATGTATCCTCTCAAGTAAAACTCTCGTAGCTTAAATAGTAATTATCACGTGCATATCTGACCAAGTTAAACTTTCCAAATGCTTCAATATTTTATTGATATTAAAACCTGAATAAATTCATTTTTTTACTCAATTACAAAAAAAAAAAGTGGCAAGTTGTNTTTTTCCCGCACGTTTTGGAAAATGCTCGTGGAACCCTGGCTGGGAATAACCACTAAAGGTGTGTTACGTATCATATAAATGACAAATAAATTAGAATTTTGGTAAGAAGAACCGTTCAGAAATTACAATAATATTTTGTGTGTTCAACATTGATAAGATTTTACTTTATTATCAAATGTGTGACAGCTGCAGGTAGTATGACTTAGCGTATAAATAAGTGAATGTAGATGTATTAATTTTCACACAGCGTGCTACTCGTTCGTATTATACGCGGAGGTACTACAATTATAATTACGCTAATGTGGTAGGGATGAGGAGAGTAGAATTTTACAGGAAGTTTAGCCGCATTTGCTTGGAGGAAGAGTGTAAAACTCTTTAATGAAAAATAACACCCAGCACCGGGATATGAACTCTGATATCCTCGTCGTATTGCAAAAGTGACGCCTTAGACCAGTCGTATAACCCTGCTGGACGCAAGGGCAAGGGATCTATAATTCATTCACGATAGGTCTTTACCTGGATGACAGTTCAAAAATCATATGTTTAGGTTTTAGGTTACCAACACTTGTAAAAGAACACTGTTTTGTTATGAATGTTAAGTTTTTTAATTACATGTTATATTTTACATTTAAAATAACTTAAACTTAAGTTTTCTCACATTATTTCATTACTTTTAACAATTTCTTTTTACCCAATCCGAAACAATATTTTAAACATATATTAAAAGTACCTATTCTTTGTTTTGGAATGTTAT
>CABFWB010002819.1:18137-32403 GCA_902151455.1 Timema bartmani
TGACTGTCAGAAGTGACAACTGCTAAAGACATGTTTTTTGCAGATCATATGGTTCGGCGTAGAGATACATAATTTGGTCTGGTAGCTTTTCAAAGCCGTCAGAAGTCAGCTGTGAGCTGTCAGTCAGCACCACATAAGCTAAAACTGAGGTATAGCTTGCTTTATGCACCAACAGCTGTAAGTGTAAGATAAATTATATATGGGGGTGCGCGAAAATCTAAGGTTGAACAGCACTACCTTAGAGGCTTATACTATTCGACCGATGGCTCTGATCAGTGTTTTTATAATGGCTATCCTCAAAATTGACAACATAAAAAGGTCTCTTAAGCATATAATATGTTTAATATTTGGTAACTTGTAGTTAATTTTTGGCCTATGATAACGCAGGCGCTTTGACCTGCTCGTTAAACAGATTCGATTTTTCTCAGCAATTGGACGGCCTAGGACAATAAATTCAAGCGCGGTTTTCATATACAGTTCAGAGCTATTAATTATCTAAGCTAAGGGCCAGGGATGAGGGAGGATTTTTAGGGAAAAAAACTCAGTGCCATTGCTGTGGAGAGAGTAAAAATTTGAAGCTATTTATGTCTGCGCTTTTTTTCTATTAGGAATTTAAGGGGAAATTTAGATGTGTGTAGCTGTATAATGTATTATAGTTTGATACAATGTCTTAAGACAGGTCCTAAAATTTGACCTATTCTTTTGACACATTTCCATTGCTCTGTTTTATAGTTGCACTGTAATTTTTTTAAGCTTATATTAAAATGATGTGCTGTCTTGGGAGGGTAGCAAATGCCCCGCTTGCCCTTTGATTACCCCAATGGTTCGATCTGGTTAAATTATAATATTCTTGCTTCCTCAGTGTAATTTATTTTAAAGTGCGTGCATCATTTCAACAACCGCCTGTCAGTTCGTGGAATATTTTAGCGCCGCCAGAACTCAACCTTTTTTTTTTTCTGAAACCGCCGTCTTTAGTCAAGGTTGCTAGATCCCCTCTTCCACTCTCTCCTCTTTCTCTGGCCAGTCTTATTGACGTGCTCTGTCCAAGTGCCACTACAGGGGGATGAGGCACTCGTGGCTAGCCGCGGGCAAGACAACTTGCTTACATTACATACGTCATCGCAAACAAATAATATTTCAGACAAATAAAAAAAATATGTAGGGGAAATTTTACTAACAAGTGCTGCGTATCGTCGGCGGCCGCGCGGGGAGTCCCAGAATTTGATCGCTCCCGAGACTGTGTTTTTGGAACGTTACGTCAAGTGACACGTTTTTTTTAGGGGGGGGGGGGCATTAAACCAACTCTGTGATGGAACATATTTATTTCAATATGGTGAGTTTAAATCATTTGCAAGTTTTATTTGATATTTACTTACATTAAAATAAATATTTTAGACGTCGCTATTAAACTGCCAATGGGAGGGCTGATCGATTCCAGGTGGCGTTTAAAATGTTTACCCTCTAATTAGTAAATTTTTCATAGAATGAACCTTATCTGGCATCCAGAAAAGTTGTTTTATATACTTTCACGTATTCATACTATTATTATTAATACTATTAACACCGCGTCTTACTACCCGTTCGGATTATACGCCCTTACGCTAATGTGCAATGGTAGGGTGATTGTGAGATGAAATGGAGGACCTACAGTTTAACGTGGAATCCGAACCACGGTGAAGACCTGGCACTCCACACATTTACAAGTTGTGATTAATACACGTCTTGTCAGAGGTGAATGAAGGGTTTGGCAATCAGATAAATCTGTGCCGGGACCGAGGATTGAACCCCGGACCCTCAGCACAGAAGTCAGACACCTTACCCCTAGACCACCAGGTCACCCGTATTCATACGTCATGTTATATTATGCACATCAGTCACGTCTGATATATATTGTCATATTATAAAATGTTGTGAGTGTTGACAGAAAAAAAAATCTAAACTGTTTTCCTACTGAAATCCCACTACAGCTAGGCCAAGCACAAGGTGTTTTTTTATTGAATTTTTAAGTTGTGTGTGCTTATAAAGTTCGTGTTGAGTACATCTTTACTAAACTCGGCTTCCAAGGACTCTCGTATAAAAGCTTCTTTCTGTGCATATTTTTTTAATAATATTTATTTTAAAATTAATTGTGTCATCTGTGGCGTAGCTATCAAAGCGTTTTTGTTTCTTATTGATCAGCTAACCGGACCCGTGGCTACGAACCTAGGGGTCCTGGGTTCTATTACCGGCTGGTACTTTGGGTAATGTTCCCATAAGGGGAACCACCCCAACGGTCTCCAGGGTTTGATTAGTTAGGCTTAGCTATACCTCAGTTTTATCTTCTGTGGTGCTGACTGACAACTCACAGCTGACTTCTGACGGCTTTGAAAAGCTACCAGACCAAATTATGTATCCCTACACCGAACCATATGATCTGCAAAAAACATGTCTTTAGCAGTTGTCACTTCTGACAGTCAAAATGTAGGTATATACCTAAATGTTGACTGTCAGAAGTCAGCTGTGAACTGTCAGTCAGCACCATATAAGCTGTAACCTGGGTGTAGGTTTAAGTGTGTCTACTAGTTTCACATCCTTCTATTCACTATCAGCATCATCTCATTTCAACAGGACATAGAAAGAACCTCCACGGGAAGGACTTAACTACATTGCACTTCCTTGATGAACATGTAAACATAGAATATACTGCTCATGACAGGGAGACTAGGGTTCGAAGCCCGGTTGGGTGTACTGAGGCTGTTTTTCCCCCTCGGACTCCATGCAAATGCAGGTACACTTCCTCTGGATCCAACCTTTCTCATTCCTAACTCATTAGCGTAATTAGTGAATATGCCTATAACTGAACAGGCAGTAAGACGTGGCGCTAAAAAACCCTCAATAGCACACACTCCTCCCCCCACTCCTAACTTAGGCACGTAGGCCTACATCTCGAACCAGACGTCGCATCGTGGTGAGGTTTTCTGTATTCTACTTTAGAAAGAAAATAAAATACTACAAAATGTTAACAGTAATTATTTTTAAATGATAAAAACTATTTCACTGTAGTCAAATGAATAATGCAGACACACGCGAATATGATTTCTGGTTCGAACGTAATCTTGTATTTAATTTATCGGTTAATCGAACGTGAGATGGACTCAATCTAGGACAGTGTGCACAATGTTCATATCCAACCCTAACTCCTATTAATTTACCAATTGGGTGGGTAGTACGACCCTGTATATGAACAATAAAAAACTTCGGCAGCATCAACCAGAATCGAACTAGAGTCCCCTTGAAAGTTCGTCCACTCCTTAAACCGTTTATCCACGTAGGCGGATTACAATGGTATTATAATTTACTTTTGTTTGGGAATATGTCTTTAAATACAAATCAAATTTGAGTTATTAGAAGCTGTAAAGTTTGCTTATTTCTTAAGAGTATAGACATTCTGGTTCAAGACGCATAAAATATTCCTTTTCTCGCGCACGATTGTTTTTGTGCCAAATAGTAATTACTTAAATAACTAATAATCTATTTCCGTAGATATCTACAATGGGAGTTTGATGCTTTGACATGTTTTAAGTCTAAGGTTAAATCCTCTTCGCTTCGACTTTGGCACCCACAATGATCTTCGCATCTTCAAACCTTATTTTTTACCACCGCGTCATACTACTTACCACCTGTTTGGTGTAAAAATATGCTAATGGTGTTAGGAATAAGGAAGGTTATATTTAGAAATGCATCTGCATTTGCGAGGGGAGAGTGGAAAACCGCTTTGGAAAAGCCACCCTAATTCTTGTCTACTGCTAGAGTGATGCCTTAGACCATGTGGTCACCGAAGTGGGTCGAAACATTATTTTGATGGCATAATAAAACTCAGATATTCCCCAAAATTTTGATATATTGGCATACGTGAATATAGTGTTATTTTGTTTTTTTATCAAAATCCTTTTCTTTACCTTATCAGCATTGTCACGCACCTGGAAAACTGGTAGAGCCGTAAAAACACAGGGAATTTCACAAACCGTTGAAATATACTGAAATGTTTGAGTTTGGGGCATTTAAATGCGAGCTTCAAATAGTAACCTTTGGTATAGAGTGACCGCCACTGTGATCAAGTGATCAGAGTTCATGCTTACAGATCTAGAGGTCCCGGGCTCGATCCCCGGTGCTTACAGATTTTTCTGTAAGATTAATGGCTGGAGGGCTTGTTGTGCTGAGCACATGACACCCTATATCTGCAGAAATTGGCACTATATTCGCCAACAGACGGTGGCTGTTTGGTCGGCATGACTCGATTGCGGATTAGATTGAAGTGTATAGGGTTAAAAAAAAACTGAAGAAATAAACACGCTAGGTCTGATAAAAGTCTTTAAATTCTGCATTTTGGCTCCTTGAAACATTGGTTGGTCAAGGTTAACTCATGCTGTTCTAAACACCAATAGAATAACTTCAAGCCTTTCTCCGATTGACTAATAATGGCAGAAAGACAGTAATTGAATCTTCGAAAACTTGTGAGTATATATTAGGAAGATTAGAAGAAAAAAATGCTTTATCATCTTGACTGTTATAAAACATACTGCCTAAAGGAGCAAAGAAAAATAAACTCAGCTGAGCAAATTTCAACTAATGAGTGGGATGACATTGAAAATTTGGAAAAAAGACACTGCACTAGATAGAAAAGTAAAGGGGAATATGTGTATTACTTGTGGCAACAGAAAGTACAAAAGGGATTTAAGACAATTACTGATTTGTGAAAATTAAAGAGATGAGAAATAATTTATAGCAACTTGTTACTTTCAAGATGAAGTTTTTTTTCTAGGACAAGCATTATTGATGATGTGAAGACTGTGTTTGTATCTGATGTTTTGTATCTTTATTCATGTATGAGTAATTACTTACAAAAATACTCACTAAGTACTGAACATTTTGAAACTCTAATTAATGACAACACAATTAAAACAGGTTTTCAAAACTTACTTGATAAACTAGACTTTTCCAAAAATGGTTGCGAGTTGTCTGAGATGTATTTGTTTATGAATTCTTAACGTCTGCTTGAAACCTCTATTTCGAATAGACAAATGAAAAGTCTTCTTATCAAGCATTTTGGATAGTATGTAACATGTACATATCCCAAGGAACGATCAAAATCTCAGCTCCTATTTTCTTCAAACTTAAGTGTAATAAAGACTGTCAAAAAATCTGTTCAAGAAACAATTTTAAAGAAAGTAAAGAACAACTAGTGAAGGAGCTAAAAACTATGATTTTTAAAATTCCATATTTATACTGCACAAGAAATACTTGAAACGTTTAAATCCAAAACCTTGATTAAATCACTGATCCACGTTTATCTATGCAGCAGCTACGAAACGCCTTAAGAATGAATCATTCTTTTGCAACCATATCACTGGGACTGGTAGAAAATTCCCAAGTGCCTTTATCAACACACCTGACACGTTATATGCCACTTCGAGCGTCCATGGATAACTGTGAGTAAAGTCTGTTCAGCGTAGGAATTGTTTTCTGAAAGGCCCTTTTCCCTACCAGAAATCTATTATATAGTAGGATATTGGTAGGAATAAAGACCTTTCAGAGAGTAATTCCAACCGTGAATGGAGTATATGAAGAATATGCAAAGTAGGACATAGGTGCTAAACATGATACGGTTCTAGCTCTGTTTCAAAATGAAAGTCAACAAAATACTATATATTATGGACTGAATATAAATAATTTTACTGAAGAGAAAACTTGATGATATTTTGATTTGTCAAAAGCGTGGACCATTTGTCAAACCTAAAGCAAGAGGAGGCGTTGATCGTGTAAATCAACCCATGCATTACCCAAGATACACTGACAATATCAATAACAGTAGTAACTATCGTCCCTGTTTGGTCATTGGCACGATTTTTTTTATTAACTTGCAACCTCGGAGGTGCCAGTTTTTCATAAACCAGCAGAGTACCTTCGTGGGGCACTTTTAACTCACCTGTTATAGAAAAACAACTTCTAAAAACTGTTTCTGCGAGTGTCCCCATTCTTCTTTTTCCTGCTGCAATTCAGTCTTATCTATGCACAACAATAATAAACTTTCAAGAAGAAGTGACAGATAATTCAAAATTGTCGAATGTCGAAGGTGATTATCATATAACCAAGGAACTTCCGTCGTTATTTCCCTCCGAATTTAATATATTTCTTGGTATGGGTTCCTTCAACACCACATACATAATTATCAACTGTTTAGGGCAGCTTCTTGACGATAGTGGTTTGTTGAAGCACTGATATAGGCCGAAGTATTTGCTTCAAAATTGATGGAGGGTGTTCTACAAGATCATCATTATTTCAGAGGAGTTCAAGGTATGGGTATAATATCAGAAGCTGTACAACGAATACAACTCAAAACAATTTTTTCTCAACACTGAAAATGGGTGCTTCCAACCACTCTCCTAACTATATTAAAAACATTTTAGGTGTCCTCTGTGGAAAAGGACGACTTTGGTGTGAAGAAAAAAATGGAAGATATTTTTGGTATTCTGCCGGATTTCAATGCAGATTTTGACATGTTGATAAAAAACAGCTGAAGAAAAATTAAATGTTTTCTGTTTTTGAAACACTTTTCTTTGAAAACTCTTTTCTATACTGAGAGATATCATAATAGCTGATAGATAGGAAAACTGACCGCTTCACATATCTTCACTTTAAATAGCATTGCAATTTTTGTTTTCTTTGGTGAAGTCATTTCTGCAAGATGGGGTTCGGTTTACTATGAATTTTGTCTGAAACTTAAATAAATGCATCCTAATATCTTTGAGTCATTAATAGAGATGAATTATTAGTAGTTAAGCATGGAGATAAGAAATTTAGCTGTGTTGGTGTGGATCAAGGCTTGAATATGTGTTACAACAAATCAGCAAAGGATAAGGTGATATAATTGGTATAAACCGGAAAAAAGAAGACATAATCAAGCACGAGACGTATTCAATGAATATACATCATTGAAGAATCTGTGGGATTCCTGATAATGATGAGTATGTCCATCATGAATTTTCGGAATCATAATAAAAGATAACCAGTGCATTGTCACAATGGTCATTTTCATTGCTGATAGGTGTAATATTTTTACTCTACAAGAACAGGACTGAGTTCTCAACTTTGCCACAGGAAAAAAACTTGCTAGCAGGAGAAGGAAAGTTTAAACTAACGTGCATTCTTGAAGTACAGCATAGGCATCATATACTCTGTTTAATCCTTTGCCATACTTTATTTAGGGAAATCTAATATAATATAATAAACAACTTTATTATTTAATATTATACATTGTAATATGATGATTAATCTTTCCGGAGTTGGTGTTGAGAGTTTTTTTGTTGTTGTTGACTCTCTTGTGGAGTCTTTTAAGGATCTTCTTTGGAACTCGGCGTGATTATGACAAGGTTCAAGTTTTAATTTTATTTATATATGAATTTAATTATTCTGAACAAATTTATTTTAAATTTGATTTTATAAACATTTGACCCAAAATTATTATATTTGTATCTACGACAGCTTAAACTTTGATAGACTAGCGCGTCGCGGACAGTTTTATTGCAAGGGTTAAGATCGAGTGAAATTTAGAGAGATCATTATTTCGCGGACCATTCCCACTGTAAGTTTGTGTAGATCGAATAAAATTTAGAGGTATCAATGTTTTGCGGACCGTTCTACAGTAAGGTTGGACGTCGAATGAGAAAGGGAAGCCTTTTTTTTCTGGTATATGGCTCGAAAGAAATCGTTCTGGAATATTCTCTCCTTCTTTAGGTTGCACCATGTTTCTATTAGGTCCCAGAAGTGAGAGATGGAGAAAGAAAGTTTTCTCGAAGTTATGTTTCACAAGTATTCACAATAGGGGTGGAGAACTGTGAACAAAAGAGCATCGTTATAAACAAGATAAAAAATAAATGAATGCTCACCCAGGTGTGTGAGAAGATTTCCTCACACATGTGGATGCATTGAGTTTTATATTCTGAAATTATTCATTATTTTGAAATATATTAAGGTTGGGGACTTTCGATATGACTTATTTACTATGAAATGAAAATCTGTTTCATTACAGTGGGCCTATATTAGCTAATAATATATGCAACTTCTGTATACAGCTCCGTACAATGGTCATCACCTTTGTGGCCCCTGCACTACAATGTTTTTGTTTGCTTGTATAGCAAAATCACAATAATTGTTAATGTTCTATAAAAAAAACCAGTTGGGTTGTGTTTCTACCTTGGTATAGGCTACACTTTCTTTTTTGCCGAGATTAATATTTTCACAAGCCGGCGTGAAGTGCCTTTAATGGACTTACTTCAATGCCCTGAGGTCTTCTCAAAGTATATAATTAAAAAGTTCGGAGGTGAGTTTCTTTTCGTTGTCTTCCTTTCGTCCAGTGCTTAGTCTCCGTAACTCAACTTGTACGTGCACACATTTCTTGCTTTGGCAGATCCAAATGGCCAAGGACCGACATTATTTTGTAGCTCTGACATTGTATAATATGACTATTATCTATTTTCGTCCCTAACCATGTGCGAAGCCAAGATTTTCTATTTCCAATCGAATCCGAATATTGGTTTAGTAACTCGAATAAAAAATTTAAAAATGAAAATGGTTTGAATCGAATTCTAAGATTTGCTTAGCTACTCTCGAATATTTAAAAATAAAAATTGTTTTAATCGAATCCAAATATTTACAAAATAACTCGAATCGAATATTTAAAAATGAAAGTGGTATTAATTGAATCCGGATCGAAAATTTCCTAATGTTTCGAATACAATATGTTATAATGTACTGCTATTAAATCCAAATATAGTACTATATTATTATATTAGGCGTAATTGAGTTCAATAAAAATTAAGGTCATTAAACTTTGTTCAAATAATGATTGGATATTAAATATTACGAGACTCGCAGGTCTATAAATGGTCAAGTCAAGTAATGGATCTATGAAAACTTCTTTACAAAGCTAAATTATTCAAATGTTTGACTTTTAGATTGGCGTTTAAGATAATGTATTTCGAATTAAATTTCATCCTACCCGAATTTATTGTATATCAAAATTTAAAATTTCTCATCCGCTACGAAGTTTTCAAATATTAATAATATAAGGAATTATGAATCGGACACGAGTCCTAACATGATTCATATTTAGATTTGAAATTTTGAAACTTCTTAGTCGCTTAGTATATATTTGTACACATATGGTAAATTGCTTGAGCCGATATGATTAAGCACTGAGTAATACTTTTTTATGGCAATTTATCGCCTATGTTTGAGTTTGCATCGAACTCCGAACATTTCTTACCCCGCGCCACATGTACTCGTTTTAACTGCGGCCTGGGCTATGGGTTCTTGCTTGTTTTAAAAAAAAGTTTTTATAATTATTGTTTCTAACTTTGCCTGTTTTCAAAAGTAGCCTACACGACTACTCAAGGTATAAAAAATCTAGGCTACTGAAAATTATGTCAAAATGCTCATTTTTACCCGAGGCAGATATCAATGCCGAATCATGAGCAATTTTTTAAATAGTTTTTATTGTGTTCAAAGAACACATCTTCTTTTAAACCAAATTAAAAAATATAGTTTTAGTTATATTCATTTTACATGTAGTAAGGAGAAATATGAGGTTTATAATATAAGAAACACACTTTGGTAAAACAGCAATTAGATTGATTGGTACCCTTCTTTAGTCATTTAAACGATATAATTATGAATAAAACAAGAAATTAATTTATTCAACAAGAAATTGTTAAATCAAGAAATTAGATTAATTAAAACAGACATAATGACATTCCTAAGAAATCACCTCAGAGATTGTTAAAGAACAAGAATTGATTTCCATAAATAGGTAAAACTGTAGATCTGTGCGAGATACTCCTAAGCAGTAGTAGAATATTGTAGATAATTGACTGATAAGCTATAAAAAGTGTAAATTGTCAAATGACTAGATTGGAGCCGTTAATACTACAACTAAAGATTCAATGACAATCCATCATTTGAATTATCATTTATATCAATAACAGCCCAAAAAAATTTTACAAGGAATATTTAAACAATTATAATAAAATTACAATAAAAAAAAGGTGATTGATAGAAAGTTAACAATTGACTAGATACTTAATTTGGGAAACTTCTATATATAAAAACTTCTGACAATATAAATATAACATGAAACATTAAAATTAAAATTGAGATATAATCAACAACATAGTTCCACAAAATTATAATAAGTGTTTGATATCCGAGTCAAATTGTTTAAAAAATGCATGTGTTAACAATCGAAAAGATTAATTTAATGAATTGCTGTAATAACAGATGTCATCCAGATGTCAGTCAGTTATGATATGTTGAATACATATGTTATTTATATATAACTTATTGGTTGCTATAAAAGAAGTGTTATACACACAAAAAGTTAATTTGAAACATGTTAATTGAAAAAAAATTTGAATTAAAGTGACGTTCCTTATCTGATATTTTGATTCCTCTCCTTATAAAGTTTGTTGCAACTCTTTACTGGGTGACGACATGTTTCGGCGAATTACGTCATCATCAGGTCTGAGACAAACCAATGTGAAATTATTAAGTTATAATAAAGTTACATCCAAAAGATTGAGAGACGTAGAGACATTAACAAAAAACAACATTAGAACTAATCAAAAAGTAGAGATAAATGGAGGAACGAGAGAAAAAATATAGGCTATCGTATCCACATTATTCTAAGTTTTTTCCCTTGGTTTTATTACTTTCTCTCGAAACCTCGGAGAGAAAGTATTGTGGTCGTCAAAAAAAATCGAACTCAAGTTTTTGATACATTTCGACGTTTCGTAACCCCCCCCTGAAACAAAACAAAAGTTGTTTTCGCGATGCTGTTTGTTTGTACCTCCAGCTAGAGCCGAAACTATTTTACCGATTGGGCTAAAACTTGGTATCTGGGGTTTTCATAGGGTTCCTCCGAGGGGTTTTTGGAATTAAAATATCCAACCCTAAATTTAAGGGTATTCTATTGAAGGGCAAAAAGAGAAAAGTCTATTTTTTTGAAATTCGCTCTAACGATTTTGATTAAATTTTATATTTATACTTTGTTTATCAGTATACAAAAATGGCAATTCTCATTTTCTCGTGAAGATGACTTTGAGGGAAATAGGGGAAATTTTCAAACTTTCATAATTTCTTCGCAACCATTTGAAATACGAAATAACTTGTCATTGTAAAGTTGTAGTAGTATTAAAAATTAAATCTTTTGTTTGAAATATATTTTTATAATACCAATAATTGATGAGCTATAAGCAAATATAAATTATTTTTAATAATTTGACTCTGAAAATGAATTTGATTCTTATGCTCTTTGGTGGACAAAGCTGTTTCTCAATTTTTCTGTAACAGTGTTCTTAGTTCATAATGCCATAGAGTAAGTAACAATGTATATTATTTAATTTTTGATATTTGGTGTAGTGTTTTAACAATGTGCTGCGTGTTTGTGTGTATTGTATGCAGTTCATTTGCCTGTGTAAAACTATTGTGTCTTCGACAGTGTTACCTATTAAGAATTAATAGCCAGAGCTATTATTTATGCTTAATAGTGGGAATTACTCCATCTAGATATAATATTCTGAAAATTGTAAAATGACACCTGGACACGGGTTCGATTCCCGTGTCCAGGTGTCATTTTTCAATTTTCAGAAAATGTTACCTATCTTTAAAATGTTCACTGAGCTCATGTCCGAATCTATGTCTCATGCAGGTGAGAAAGTGCTTGATGTTTACCATAAAGTCAGTAAGCTTGGGCTTGAATCGGGTGCTGGCTGTCACTTTACGATCGTATCGACGACTTCATTGAAATCCTTATGATAGTGGCGTCACTATGGGGGGTGTAGACCGCACGGGGTGACACCAAAATGACTATCTCTACAAATTTTGTAGAGTGTATCAGCAGAAATTTACTATTTAAAAAATATCCCTGTAGTAAGATAAGCTATAACCACAAACACGGTTTTCGTAAGCACACCTTACATGTACTGTATCACTCTACCTACAAAGCAACTCTATATTAATTTATTTTTTGTACCTTTCAATGCGCATACGCTCCGGTAAGAGTTGTCTTTATTACCCAATTACGATACTTCGACTTTCGTCTGCACGCACTACTGTTTTCGTAGCTGTAGGTATTTTTTCAGTCGCTCATTTTGTCAAATTTTCTGGTATTTTAGCTACAATATTTTGAGTATATTGCAATATGCATTTGTCTACAACCTCTACATTATTTGGGCTTTTATTGATTATGCAAACCTAATCCATTAATATATCTCATATAACGGTAAATTTTAACGAGTTAAAATGAACATAATTTTGATGTAGTCCGTATGGTATTGTTTGTTAAAGGTGTAGTTTTAATTTTTCAAGCTGTTTATGTCACTACTATTGCTTACTTTCAGTTATATACGGGAATTATGATTTACGAGTAACATTAGTACAAAAACCATTATTAAGAATGTCGTATAGTCTGTTACGGGAGGAGGTACATGGATGTGAAACCATTGGGTGACACCAACCCTATATACGCCACTGCCTGATGGTATCATTTCTTTGGGGTGGTGAATGGAAGAAGGTTTATTTATGTTGCTTGCATCATCTACTCGGTGAGGAATTATCCTTGGTAGCCTCGGTTTTGCAACAATATTTTCTGATTTTGAGTTTGTAAAGTCCCAGAAAGCTTCATACTGCATTCTAAAATTTCTCAGGAGTTCAGGCAACGTAGCAATCATTTTTGAAGCCTGCTAAAGGTGACGTGATTCCCTTTGAAGGTAACTGTTGATCGTATCCACATGGTCGAAAAGTTTGCAACGTAAGAACACATGGAAAAAATTCTTAAAGTTCTATTTAAATGATAAAGCTTACGATTTTTCTGATTCTGCTAATTCCTTCATGAAGCTTTCGAGTTGGTTGTAATTGGAGAGGACGGACAAATCAATATTTATATCGATCTGATTTTGAAGGTTTTTGAAGACGCCTACACTTATTTGAGAGTTTCGGACAAAATTGGAATGTCTTTTACCAGGTAAGTAAATTACGGCATCCGTTTATAGATACATATATATGAAACAATCTCTAAACAACGGACAAAAATTGAAAGCAATAGTTAATTTATAGTATTTTACTTTAGAAATGTCAGGAGTGCCTTTATCTCGCCTAAAGTGTGAGCAGTACCGACTTGCCTAGGTAAAATGAATACAATACTTCAAGATCATACCTTCCACCCCTACCTATCCCTCAGCGCAGGCTATTGGTTGGCTGTGCTCGTGCGCACACATACAGAATAGAAGGTCTACTCCTCACATTTCTTATCATTGTCGTGTTGTTCTGTGTACAATGCAATCTGAACAGCAATCTCTACAATATATATTCATTGCTCGTAACAATACTCCACAACGGACATCTATTAGTGACAGACTTTTTTTTATCCTGGAAGGGGTCCACCGTTAATATATTTCACTGCAATACGGAACAGCGTCTCTGACTTGGTATTTGTTGTGTCATAAAACCCCAGTCACATCTGTTATATTTCGAGATTATCCATGACATTTCTGAAGCAGTTGAAAATACAAGCTCTCGTGTGCAAAGTATCCTACTATTACCGCTCCTGTTGATCTCTGGGGCCCTTTAGAGTTGGCGTCAGGAGTTGCTCACATTTGGCATTCAGAACTTTCACAACAAATAATATTTGCTTTAATTCATTTTCTAAAACATTTTTACATCATTGAAACACAAACTTATGAAAATAACTGTTTGGATTATTTTTTGGAGTTTCATTGTTTCACTTAAAAAATTATTTATACACGAGAGCTTCTAAAAGGCTGCATTCTTTTCACACATTAAGATTGTGAACCATATGGAATGAAGGCGATTGATGACTAATGACAAATCGTGTTCGATTGTATTCATGCACGTGTGTTTATAAAATAAAAACGTTTGATTTTGAAACTGATATTTTGTATGCCTCTCTCAAGTTATTTAAAAAAATATATATTTTTTGTGGTCACTTAAAATAAGGTACAAACAAGTGTGGATATAATACTTTCTAATTTACTATTTTATGCATTATAAGATCTCTCATTGCCACAACTGCGAAACAAAATAAATTGTACGGCGCACCGCACAGACTTTCTCTCTCTTTCTATAAACTCGTAAGATTTCTGAACGGAATAATGTACATTGTATCATCACCACTCCACATAATAACACGCATAAAATAATATACAATGATATA
>CABFWB010002819.1:33989-50500 GCA_902151455.1 Timema bartmani
AGTAAACTACCCTTAATTTTAGGGGTAGATATCCAATTCCAAAAACCCCTCGGGGCAACCCTATGAAAACCCTAGATATCAAGTTTCAGCTCAATCGGTAAAATAGTTTAGGCTCTAGTTGGAGGTACAGACAGACAGACAGACGGAAATTCAAAAACCACTTTTTCGGATTCAGAAAGTCATGAAACGTCAAGATTCATCAAAATCTCGAGTTCGAATTTTTTGACGATCACCATACTTTCTCTACCTGTAAGATAGAGAGAAAGTAAAACAGGTCTAATAGTTCTATTTTTTTGTTCTTTGAACTAGTTACGTAAAGGACAATTTTATAGTAATTCTTAGGGAATTATTATTAGAAGTGTTTGTTAACACTTTGGATTAATACTATAGTATTACCAGGAAAATAATTATTTCCGTGTTAGTGCTTTTCAACCAACGTTTGCAATAAAACTCTTCTATCTGTCAGCAGCTACCACCACTTCAACCGTGGATCGACTATCGCTCTGTATTTCCTTTGTTCTTTAACAGGAACTTTTCAATCATTAGTGTACTATGCGGTTGTGGACTTGTAATTTATTCATTAAAACGTTTGCGCACAGAGCACTGGCTACTAAACTCATGGCTTATTACTCATTAACAATATGAATCGATAATAATCGTTACCTTATCTCTATTGTTCTCTGGCTGACCTGACTTCGAATACACGCTAGAAGCGGCCAAATCCACGTCTTTAGGAATACAAGTTAAAATACGCTAATAGGCTAGTATTTGTGTGGGACACCATTTAGGAAAGTACATCTTCTGTAAAACAGGAACTTTGATCACCCTATCACCGGTAAACTATGGATTAAATTAATAGACATTACTTCAAGAACACTTGTAATTAATCCTTGAATTTGTACACCAATTCGTTTGCATTCTATTGTAATATAATCATATTAGTGGTCGCGCAGTTTCGATAGGCCTATAATAATTTAAAAAAATATCTTTGTAATGATACTGTTTTGGACCCCTCTCATATATTCAAAAAGTCATGGATAAAGTGTATTTTTCGTTAAAGTACTGTATGTAAAATTTTCTTTTAATACTTCATCCATGGAGAATCACGCGCTTTTAGAAGTAATTTCAATACACTACGTTTTAAAACCTTTTATTTCTCTAAAAGATTTAACTCCGTTGTATTAGAAGATCATGTGAAATGCTGGCTCCCTTTTCCAATAGGAAGCTAGCCTTCACAACATCAGGCTGCCAGGAGTTCTCCTATTAGTTAAGTTTTAACACTGTTGACAAGGGGTCCGAGATTCAAGGTGTAGGTCATATATAAGCAACTTGTGCGTATTCACATAAATCTACACAGCACACAGTACTCAGAACAACACTGTTGACAAGGGGTAGGTCATATATAAGCAACTTGTGCGTATTCACATAAATCTACACAGCACACAGTACTCAGAACACGGAACGTGTAATATCACACAAAAACAATCCGTAATTTAACAAAAGCTGTGTCATTTTTATATCATATCTTCAGTACAGATGGTGTAATCATTTAAATAAATCGAGTATAACATCAAAAGTATTGCTCATTTCATAACAATAAGTATCACAAAAAAATCCGATAAAGCAATAATTGATGCTTAATCACAGGGCAATATCACGATATAAATCTCCGTAACATTATAATTGGCTCCCAGCAACTAGGCAATCTCCGTAGCGCTTCAATTGACGCCCAATCGCGGGACGATTATATCCGTAACACTTAAATTGGCGCCCATCGCGGACCGTGTATCACTTTACCTTAAATGACAAATTCCTACTAATCCGAAAATCCCTAGCTTAAATCTATAATTAATTATGTTGCAAATATACGGTCTCGGAACTGTTTTATTTGAACTAGAATTAAACTCTGTAAGCAACTTGTTCACTTTATAAATAAACCTTTCTAGATTAGATTAAGAATAGTTAAAGAATACATACTAATATGTTATTATATCTAAATAATAACCTCATCGACTTTTCCCATTAACATTTTTTATTATTTTTTAGCACCGGGACTCACTACGCATTCGCGTTTTAATATGATGTACTAATTACGCCAATGGTTTAGGGATGAAGAAGGTTGAGTTTAGAGAAAATGTACCAGAATGTACGTGGAGAGAAAGAATGAGAAACAATTGAGGAAGGAAAACCACACTCAGTAGACCCGATCTAACCACGGACTCCCCTTTATTGGCAGTCTAGTCTAACATGAAAGAAGCGCCTTAGACCATCCGGCCACCGAGGCATGTATTGTTTTATTAATTGTATACATAATTAATCAACTTCCGTTGTCAAAACAACCATAAAAATAAACTCCTTGGTGTATTTTATAACTTTTTTTCATAGACTCGCGAGTAAAAGGGTCTAGTCCAAAAATGCCTTATTATAATGCGATTTAGCGGTAAAGTGTCTTTAAAATAGGTACTGGAAATATTGGCTTTGTAATGTACTGAATGATTGTAGTGGGGTTTGTGGAAACGCAAACGGATATCCGTATCAATACAGGTTTTTTAACAAAATATGTTAAATACTATGTAAGTTACAATTTAACGGGGTTTTTACTCTTGACTCGGGAGTGCGGGGCTCAATTCCGACAGAGTGCACTAGGAATATGACATTGTCTCGTAATTTTTTTTTCTCCTGGAGCATACTAACAAACCGTTTACTAAAATTAAGTGATAAAGCGAACAAGTAAAATAACATTAATTAGGAATCTGTTAACAACCCATGTTGATTGTAACTTTTTTATTTCATTCTTATCATTCACAGATTTAAAACATAAATGTTACGTTCTCGTATTTGACTGCCGAGCTACCGAGGTCTAAATGAATTTCGCAGAGAGTTCTACTCTTGCTCTCTAGGTAGCACTCCAGCTTGTTAGTACTACGGTGGTTTGTCGCTAGATAGCACAACCATGTCTTTGTTATTGTTTTGGGCACAACTAACTCGACGCATCCAATAATAATAATCAGCATCAAAATGCTTCAGTTTAAAATAAAAAAAACTGTGTGAATTGAATTTTAAATAATAAATAATTTAACAGATCTGAATAAAATCTATTTTGTATAGCAATAAAAATATTGACAGAAGGTCCCTGAAAATATTTATTTTAAACAAAAAAACAGTGTGTTTATTGAATTTTAACTGGTAAATAACTAACACCAAAATGAAATCATAGGTTAAGATATATTTTGTATAGCAATAAAAATAGTAAGAAAGGGGCCCTGACATTATTTATCCAAACAAAAATGTGTTCATCTGAAGACCACTAAAAAAGAGTTAAACTTAATTAGTGACACGACTGTTGAAAGATATGATCGTTTGTAGTCTGTATATTTCTATCGTGTACAACTACGAACTTTGGGTTCATAATTCCTGGTCTTCTGATAGATCCATCCTACTTCTTAGCAACAGTCCAATTTTACAGGAAAAAATTATCTAACAGATAGAAAATTTTAGGACTACTCTCACTAATACATAAGTAAGGTCATGTGGTATTTAGCTTACTTTGTTCTTTAGTAATGATTGAATATTAGGCCTATGTATTTTTCTTCTTAAGTCAACAACCCAAACATTAGCTTGGTGTGATTATTATCTATCCGGAGCTGGATATACACTGAGCCCTGCAGCTGGTTAGTGCTACCTCTACCATCTGGTCTGGTGGAGTTCCCAAACTGGATTTCTATGAGCGAGCGTGAAAGTGCATACCAATCTTGCCGGAAAGGTCTTTTCACATACCTTTGAGGGTTACTTTACATGCCACAATCAACATGTGGCCGATGGCTCTACATCGACGACTGACTAATCCACATCGGTGGCTGCACGGTCTAGATCAGGGGCCCCCAAACTTATTGAGTGGAGGGCCACATTAGGATATTGAAAAGACTTTGCAGGCCCCGGATTGAAAAAAGATTATATATATATATATAAGTAGTGTGCTCGACCTATCATTCCAGCCCTTCATACCGAAAACTGCCTATATCTAATGCCTTTAGAGCGAAAACGGCGTATATTAGTGACGCGTTGTTGTTATTGAAACTTGTATCCTGTTGTGACGTCACCTGTTGTTTTAATTGCCTATAGTCCGTAGGGAGAAACTGTGAGGTATAGTCCGTTTTCGGGAAAGCCCAATTCCTCTGACGGGTCAGGGTTCTTGCCCCCGCTCACGCCCCCCGCCCCTGCCCCCGCTCACGCCCCTGCCCCCCGCCCCTGCCCTAAGCTGTAAGGTACCCCCGGAGAGTTGAAAACCACTAAACGCGTGGAGGGAGATTTGAAAACCACCCCATAATCTAAACACTCACAGCATTTGCGTGGAGGGAGAGTTGAAAATCNGTAGGGATACATAATTTGGTCTGGTAGCTTTTCAAAGCCGTCAGAAGTCAGCTGTAAGCTGTCAGTCAGCACCACAGAAGATAAAACTGAGGTATATGTATTTTGTGACTGCATACAGGAACACTATAATTTCGGCACTCGTCATTGAAATGATTTGTTTTGAAAGTGTCCGCTGGCCAGACAAACCCACTCTTTGACCTGTAGTTTGGTGACCCCTGGTATAAAGTGTCACTCTCCTAATAGATTGTGCTGCTGATGTCGGGGTTCAAGTCTGTCGATTGTAGGCCTACATATGTTTTTTGATAAGTTGTTTTTACACTCTCGCTCTACGTAAATGCGGGTACACTACTTCTAACACATTGGTGTTATTAGTACTTAAGCGTATAACCCTAACGGGGAGTAAAGAGCGGTGCTAAAAACTACTAAATTCTTAATTTAAAAAAATTAAATTAAAATGATGAAATTTTGACCCCTTAAAATTACACGCTTTTAATTGTTTAGAAAGCAAAATATACATTTTGAAAATAATCCAATATTCATAGCCTTTAGGGACGATTATGCAAATACTATTTAAAACAATTACTCAATGATTATTTAGCCATAAAAAAGGGGGCAAAGAAGCCGTCGTATTGTTTAAATATCGCATGCAATCGTACGTGTCGTGGGAACTATATCTGAACCAACTTTGTGCGCTATCAATGATACATCATATAAATGGTATCGTTTGTACGGGACCTTAATGTATCCTTAGAAATGTTTGAGTATTGCTGATGCAAGTTGTTGACTTCCTGGTGCTACCTAGGAAGTGTTCTCAACTGCCATCTGCTGCAGGTGATTGCACTAACTGGAACTTCCTACTGCACGAGTTCAACCTCTCTGACTCGACTGATTTCATGCTTTACCGCACAGACCGCAAAAGATGTAAGGATTAAATGGTACGACGCACTCGTTAAAAATACTTTCTCATATAGTCTATTATAACTAGGAACAAAAAAATATATAAATTAGTTAACAGTAAACTACCCTTAAATTTTTTTTTCTTCAGAAACAAAACCATATTATTTTAATAATCATATAAAATACTCTTCAGGTGAGGAAGGTTATATTTATAGGAAGTGTTCCCACATTTGCATGGAGGGAAATTGAAAAACTACCCTCAGTACACCCGACCGAGATTCGAACCTTGATCTCCCCGTGTCGGCAGTCTAGTGTAGTACGAGCGCGTGTTTAGAATGTTAAAAATTGTCAAACCACTATTACTTACTAATTCAATGTACGGAGGAGGGCAAAAAAACGTAACCGGAAGTCTAGCTAGTAGTATAACTCAGTGTTTCGGTCAGCCGTCACTGTCTCAATAGAGCGGATTGCCGATGACGGGAAGGATCGGGGTTCAACTCTCGATTAGGTGTACTATGTGTATTTTAATTGACTTTACACTTTTCCTCTACGTAAATATGGGTACACTTCCTCTGAATTCCACCTCTCTCATGCCTAGCTCCCATTAGTGTAAATATGCGGATCAAACGATTAGTGACGCATGACGAAAAAAAACTCATCATAAAAGGAAGTAGGTAGGCCAAATGGCTAAGGGTGACTTCAAACAATCTAGGGGAACAGGAGGAGGGTTAAGCTTAAGAAATTGCACAAGCATTCGCTAGCAGATTTAGTAGGAACCCAAAAAATAAATATTGTTATATTCTTCTCTGGTAATAAATTAATAAATATGCATTTTAAAAACAACTGTTGTGGAATTTTACCACATAGTTATAGGACTATTTAGATAGACATAGAATTAATATCTGACAGCTAAAAGATGTTATTTTATTCTTTTCTTTAATAAACCATGTTATTTGCATCTCTCTCATTTGATAAAGTGTGTCAATTTGTTTATCAATAATGTAAATATAGACCTTTAGTCAACGTTGGCTACTCTCAGCCAAATTTCGATAGGAATGAACTCTTTTGACAGCTATAAAACTTACTAAAACATTTGTCATATATTTTACGTCAATTCATGTAATCTGCAGCTGTCACTTTTGAAATATGACATCAATACCTATAAAATTATGGGCCTACTAATAATAAAGTAAAATAATATAAATAATACCAGCAAAACTGAGTTTATCTTTTCTAAAAGTTCCTACCAGAATTCCAATGTAAATTTATTAATGTTCTTAGTATGACGATCAGACTATACTCTAGCTTTATATTTCGACTCGCCACATATTGACCTACAGGAAAAAGGAGGTAGAATATAGAATAAATGTAAGCATTTGCGTTCAGAATGAGAAACTATTTAGTAAAAAATATACGCCGTTGGAATTCTAACTCTGACCTCCCCGTCACTGGCAAAGAAGAAACTAAGTAAGTCTTTGTCCGCGCACTCACCGGCACATGTAATAGCTTATTAAAAGAGGTAGACTAAAGAGTTACAAAGGTGTCTTCAATATTGCCATTTTAATTAAAAAATAATTATGTAATCTTTTATATAACGTTTCTTAAGGGACAATGTTAAAACCGAAGAAGTAAAAATAAAAAATAAAAATTTATTATTCAGAGAAAACTAGCCTTAGTTCATAAAAAACTTTCATTCGGCACTGTTCCTGTGATAAAACATAAGGTCTATTACTAGAACATGGCGCCGTATATGTTTCCATTGTCCTTCCTTCTCCTTTCCCCCCTTACCCAACATGTAATTCTTGATCTTTTCCCCTCTCCCCTTGCCGCTTCCCCTTGGTGTGTTAATAATTTTCGGAGAGAGCCACCCACAAAGGGCTGGTCCCACGGGACCCCGCCCGGACTGCGGACTCTCTTGTTGGCTGCCAGTCGGTCCGAGGGGGACGGTCTGACCTTGTGCCCCCTCCTATGCCCCCCTGCACACATCTGATACCTGCTGGACCGGCTCTAGGACACACCGGACCGCAGTCAAAATAATGATCATGATAATGTGCACTTGTCGAAACGTATCCTGAACTTTTTGCACCGCTAGCCGTTTTTATATTATTATTTTTATTAGGGCTGTGCGAGTATACTCCATTCACGGTAGGAATTACTCTCTGAAAGGTCTTTTTTCCTACCAATATCCTACTATATAATAGCTTTCTGGTAGGGAAAAAGGCCTTTCAGAAAACAATTCCTACGCTGAACAGACTTTAGGCATCTTTCGAGTCTAGTTTGAATGAAACGAGGTTTTTTTCGAAAGAGTACTATAGAGCAATATTTGTACAATAAATATTTCAAGTTGAATTTCTGTAATATATCCATGCATAAACCACAAATAATTTCAAAGGTCAAACATTAGTTTTTTTAGAATTAGTTCTACACTTTTTGGTGAAAAAATCCTTGATCATACATATTCGAATCTTTATGTAAATTTAATATAACTGTACAATTTATTTTTAATTTGACAATAGGAAATATTGAGGGACTCTAGTTGCTTTGACATTATATCTTTAAATTGAATAAAATTAATCAATCTAGAAATTTTCGAGGAAAGAATAAATAATTACTGTTACTCACATTTTTCGAGTTTTGTTTAAAAATCGTTGATTTCGAGCAGCTACTGAAACTCGATTTCAGGGTTCGGGGTTCAATCCTGACTCGGTATACCAATATAGTTTCTTAACATTTGTTTATATATTTTATATTGGTTTCATCATATCTTTCCCTTCTATGTTGAGCAACTAATGCCTCAAAATGCCCAAGACTGTATTCGTTTCCTAGTAGAGAAAGGCCGATCACAAATCTATAATACTTTGGTTCAGTTCTAGAAAAAATCCATGGCGTCAGGCCCCAAGCTAGCTATACCGACCGAGCGGCCACCGCATGTCGGTGAAGATAGTGTCAACATTTCATCACCCGAGAATTCAAGTGTTCTATGTCCTACTTTTCACTTTTGTGTAAAAGAGCATTTAAGTTTGACCATGTATGTAAAACCAATGTTACTAGATGACAACTCGAGTTTGTATCTTCTTAAGTAATTATATAGTAGTTTCAATTTCACCGCAGGTGAACCATGTGTATTCTAAACAGGCGTAAACATCAAATATCTCAAATTTAACACTTTTGGATAGAAAACACTTGCATTCTCGGATGACGATTTGCGGAGACGTTGCTAAATTGTAGGTTTATAGTTAAGCATTTTTTCGTTAGATATTCAATTTGCTGGCACAGATTTTACTCTCGTTAGGGTCGGAAATGTCAGAATATAGTAACCCGCGCCTAAATACCCAGGCTGTACATTGTAATAATCTGGTGGTAATCTTGTTAACTAATCTAAAGCAAGTGGCTCTTGTTTTGTAAATAATCTGTTTTGTTTTTTGTTGTAAAAAATGAAGAATTATCACAAACAATAATTCTTCTTAAAAACACTTTTAAAAATAAATATATTACTTCATAATTGAATTTATTTTTCACTTTTTTTTTCGCCGCTTCTTACTGCCCGCCCGGTCCACTATGGGGTTACAAATAAGTAAATTATGATTTTAGAAGACGTGTACCCGAATTTGCATAAAGGAAGAATGGTAGGCCTAAACCATTGAGGGAAAATACTTATACATCCGGCCGGGATTTGAACCCTGATTCACCCCTCAGGTAGACTAATCTTAATAGGGTGAAACTGATTTCTTTATCCGCGTGCCCATCGTTGCGGGTATATTTTTTCCTTCTCTGAGTAGAAGATCGAAGGTCAGGGTCTTGTCTAAAAGATGATAGATAGGTCAATTACTGTGCTTTTTAAAAGACTATTCAAACCTCTTCATTCTGTCATTGGGTTGAACTCTGTGGTCGAGAACGTCATGTAGTAGCTGGCCAAGGAACTGCTTCAACTCCATCATAAGCTATTCTCAAAGGGTCATAAAGATGATGGCGGCCGTCGCCTTTGAATCTATATTTTAACATCTCCCCTTCCCTTTCCCCTGAGCTGTGGGTCAGCTGAATAATAGATTCGGTCCACTACAAACACAAGCTTGCGCTTTGATAAAAACTTTGAGTTAGATATTATATAGAGAGAAGTGTGAAGCTGACGCGCGCACAGGGTTGCCAACTCTCTATGCTCAAGCAATAATACATCCTGAAATCGATTATATTTTTCCCGGCAGAATACTACTTTTGTTTCTAGGATTGATAGTAGCCGATAAAAGAAACGTTCTTAGTATCCCACCTCCCATTCCTTACCCACTGTCCCCATTTCTAAACACCGTCTACCATTATTACAGATGATGTAACATTTTCGAAGGTTCTGGCAACAGACCAACTATCGCTCTCAACATGAGCTAATGCGTTTCAGGAGATATTCAGTCTCCTTTCAGAAGTCTGAAGAACTTGATGGGCTAATTTATTATTAGTAGAATAATGAAAACCTTGAATTTTTACGGGGGCGGGAGAATTTCAATGTTTAAATTCCTATATATGTACTATTTTCGTGTCATGACCCTATTAAGCCTGTATGATTGTTCTTTCACTGGAGGCCCGCATTAGTGGACATGTGGCTTATTCGTCAAACTCGTTTATTCTAGTTCTGTCGATGACTAGGGGGTACAGCCGTATCTTTTATTTTGTTTATAGCATTATGTTTTCCACACCTTCGGGTGCACAGTAAAAAGTGTCAGTCTTGTCTTGTTTGGTTTCCCAGGGATGAAGAGGCCGGAGTTTACTTCTCAGTTGGGTGTAGGCCTATTGAAGGAATTATTTTTTTCCTAAGGCAACTCCTACTTTATTCCCACAAAAATGCGACTACATTTCCTCTAAAACTGTACCTTCCTTATATCTATACCATTAATTTGTGTAGCCGTAAATATGTGGGTCAGCCGACCAGGTAGTAAGGCGCAGTTTACTTGAAACAGAACGGAACCTTTTACAAACTGTACAGATTTATCGTCCTCACCCTTAATTGAACCTATGCCTCTAAACGTGTCACGCCCTATCACCACGTTTGGATACTGATGATGAAAACTGCAGGTTCTTGATCGACATGAGGATACTAGCTTTCCCTCTACCTATTTCGGAACTTTGTAATCTCTCTAGTTCTCTTTCATTCGGATTTTCGCTTTCTCCTTATCCTCCTTTCATTCGTTCCTCATCTATCTTTTTCTTTCTCTCTTTTTCACCTTAGCTCTCCATCTTTATCCTAGTTTCTCACCTTAGCTCTCTATTTTTCTCCCACATTTTAATCCTATTCTCTGCTAGTGTCTTCCCCTGCCGCCCCTCCTGTTCTTGCCATCATTAGAGCCGAGGCAATAGTCGCTCACCGCCATCCCTTTGTGCCGCCTCAACCTTGGGCTGTAATGTCAAGGGGACACGTATAGTCAGGTTCACACTGCTAGCCTTACTAATTACGATAGGGAAGTAATGATGAAGATGGTAGAAACTAGATGCATGTACCCGCATTTGCATGGGAAAACATTAATACACACAGCCGAGTTGATAACACCGACGTCACCGGCAAACGAGACGAGCTTGTGGTTTATTCCGTGTGCCCACCGATGCGAGCCACCCGGAATCGAACCGGAGTTCACTGAGCTTGTGGTCGGATGCTCTAACCACAAGTCACGGGTACTGGCTGTTTAAAATATGGATTAGCCTGCTTCATTGGGCTACTTTATATCATTTTGATTATTCAATAATACCCACATAGTCAAAGGCGTCATTCTCGTGATAGAATGGCCTGCTGATGACGGAGAGATCGGGGCTCATATCCCGGTTGGGTCTACTGAGGTTAGTTTTACCTAAATGGTTTCCACACAAATGCGAGTAGATTATCTCTAAAATGCTTCCTACCTCATCCCTAACCCATTAGAGTAATTATCAGATATGCTTATAGTCTGAATATGAAGTAAGACGCGGTGATAATAATAACTCCGTCAAAATCGTTTTCTCAAGGGCTATATTGAGAATTGAAAATTTTGAGAGGGGCAGTATTTCAAAAACAATCTTGTCATCTTATCAACCTCTATATTAAAAATAATTCCAACTTAGCCCCTTATTATGACAAAAATAAAAATAAAATAATAAGACACTCTTCCCCCCACCGGCCTCAGAAATGTTTGTGGTCTCTACAGAGCATTCTTGAATAAAATTCACCTCTGGAAAAACTTATGAATTTGATTAAATCAACTGCGACGAGGAATAACATCCTCAAATGGCGTATTTCTATGACGTTTATAAAAATAACAATGTGGACAACAACATCATGTTCGTGGGTCGTACGTTTAACATGCCTCGAACGAGAAGGGCAGATTTACGTTAATACACTCTGAGCGTTGCGGCTAAACTGCGTCCTCCTCCGGTCAAAAGACTGCTTCGATTTTAAAAAAAACACCTTTCTTGGTTTGCATTTAGAAAGCAAACGTTGATTTCATGGATACTTTAATTAATATTTCTACGTTGATTTCATATATATTTTAATTAATATTTCTACATGTGATATAATATATTTATATAGGCCTGTAATTCGAGAAAAAATTATTCAAAGATATCATACATTTTAAAGCTATGACTTGCGACAATATTTTTAAAACAAGTCAATGGGTGTATCCTTCTTGTTTCATTGATTGTATCTGTAAAACTCGCTTTTGGCTCGTCGCTCTAGGAACCATACATACTCAATTAACTAATTTCTTAAATTCATCTACTATAAGTTTCTTCTTGTAATTAAATTCTACCAGGACCAGAATCGACGATCGCGTGGTATAACGCATCACTCGCATCAAACTGGAATAGCCATTTCCCATCGCACCCTCTTGAATCCGGCACTGGGAAATGATGATGGTATAGTCCAAATCTTCGCCGTCCATCATTAATTTCCATGCTCTCCTACTCTCTTTCTACACAAAAAATATTCATTTCAACCAAAAAAAGTTCATCATCTCTTGAAGAAGAAATCTTTCATGGCAGTCTAGGGGTAAGGTGTCTGAATTCTGTGCTGGGGTCCGGGGTTCAATCCTCGATCCCGGCACAGATTTATCTGATTGCCAAACCCTTCCTTCACCTCTGACAAAACGTGTAATAATCACAACTTGTGAATGTGAGGAATGCCAGGCCTCCACCGTGGTTCGGATTCCTCGTTAAACTGTAGGTCCTCCATTTCATCTCACAATCACTCTACCATTACACATTAGCGTAAGTGCGTATAACTCGAACGGGTAGTAAGACGCGGTAATAATAATAATAATAATAATAATAATAATAATAATAACTACTAGTGTTTATGTCGAACACTGATTAGACAACGGTGTCCGACACTTCATTGCCAACAAAGTTTTTTTTTATTATTATATACAATTGATTTAAGCTCATGATTTTTTAATTATTATATACAATTGATTTAAGCTCATGTCCACAAATATAAATACAGCAATTTAATAAACTTCAAATTTACAACTGACTGATTGCTGGTAGTCGGCAGAACTACACACAGTTTCCGACACTTGTGTCCCAATGTCAAAATACCCTAAGTGTCCTGGATTCAATTCCAGGTGAGGGCCTATTATATATCACCATAAAGTGGCTTGGTTTCCTTTCATTTACGAGCAAATTAAAAATATGAGGTATGCTTGTTTTTTTTCCCCTAGAATTAAGTTAAGCTAAGTTCTTAATATACTACGATGAAACAAGATACAAAATACTACTCAATTGTTTTATTGGCCACTTGGAACCGAACAAAGGTCACTCAAACCTTGAAGCACAACCTCCTTGGCCACTCGACTACGGAGACGCGTTTTATTTCTGTCTGGGGCAGTTATGTTTTCTGCGGCAAAAGATCCCATACCCTTTTGCCCTCATAAGTGTAATGGGGACACAGCTGCGCCGGTCACGAGTTCGCGCCTACTTGGGACCAGAACCATTCAAAGCTGCGCATGTGTTTTTGTTGTCCGATGCTCAAACACAAGCTTTTAACGCGGTGGTTCTCTGACAATTAGTGGTATTCTCTTCTACCGCGTGATGGGAGAGCATCAAAGTAGTTTGGTTTATTTTTGTTTTATTCTTCTTCGCCTCTTCGTTTCTATTCAATAGTAATTTTCTTGTCCCTATCCCAAGTTCTTACGCCTTTTTTTCTCTCTCTCTCTAGCGATGATGATTCTTTGTCGTTCCGTAAGTTAAATGTAGTCACCGTTGCGCCGATTTGTTGTCCCTAGGTGGCGAGAGAGTTTCAACCTTTGCTGTTTCCTTTCAAGAACTGCCACCGCTTGAAGGGGATTTCACTTGGCCGTCATTGTATTAAGGGTTCCGTCTGCTTACATTGAATATCCTCACATTACGGCATTTATGACTGAAATTGCAGGTTTTTTTTATCACTAAATTAAATCACTAAAACGCTCTTTTAAATGTTGGCACTGTTAAAAATAGCTCTGAGGAAGGCTACTGACAATTTATTGTGATCTCTTAGCTGTGATATTTAGTCTAGAATGACTCCCTTCCCATAATCGCGTTTTACCACTTAATCAGGTTAGACGCATATATGATAATTACTCCAGTGAGTTAGGGATGGGGAATAAATCATGTTAGAGGTATTCTACCCACATTTGCGGGAAAAGAGAGTGGGAAACCATTTAGGAAAACCATTCTTGTTAAACCCAACCGGGATTCAAACCCCGATCATCCTCAGGCTAGTCCACCCCGAAAGTGATGCCTTAGACCACTCTGCCCCAGAAGCGGGTTTAAAACTACGTTAAAAATGGTCTAATTACACATTTGCACGCTTTTTTAAATTATAAAACTAAAAATGTAAGATTTTTAACCGATATGTTGATACCTTCCACCACTATTTTGGCCTGAAAAGTGAAGTTGGGGTCAGTCTGATGTGTTTTTTTAAAAATAATATAATAATACGGGTTTTCTGGTCTCATTTTCGCTGTTTTCTAAAGTAGCATACAGAAAACAGCACCACGATGCGATGTTTGGCTGGAGCTGGATTGTTTATGACCTAAGTGTAGTGTTATCCGGGGAGGGAGGTGGATTCTTAAGCGAATTGTGTGTATTTTGGTCAGCTACTGTTTTTGAAAAGCGATGACTTGCCCGCAACTCGTAACCAAAGTGTTTACTGCAGAAAGCGGGCAATAAAAGATTTACCACGCGCTGGTACTAGTTATTACTTTGGGCGTTGCGGTTTTACTCTTCTTTGTGGCAGTCTTTGTGATTGTTCGCACAATGGAGTGTTTTTTTTTAATTGGTTACATTCAACACAAGTGCTATTAAAGGCAATCACTCTCAACCGGGATTTAAACCCTGACTTCCCCTTCACCGCCAAAGTGACGGGGAAGGCAGATGAACCCCAGCTGTTTGTCACGAGGTTTTATCCCCTAAATGGTTTCCCACTCTCCCTCCACGCAAATGTGGGTACATTTCCTTTAAATTCAATCTTAATCATCCCTATCATATTAGCGTAATTAGTTGCATGTAGACCGGATGGTCGGTAAGACGCGGAGGGGGAAAACAGCTAACTTAATCTAAGCATTTGAAACGGCGAATTTAGAGAGGAAATGCATTCGCGTGGAGATGGGATGAGAAAGCTCCAATTAAAATCACTTAGACGGCTTGCATGATAGCACAAATCTTTATTTTATCTGTATGTTTTATCAGCAATTTTTTTGACAACTTATTCTAAGGTAAAGGGATGTGGAAGCTAGTTAATAGAAAGTGCACCCGTATTAGCGTGTAGAGAGGATGTAAAAACAGTGAAAACAATGCACTGAACCGAGATTAGAATCTTGACCTCGTCACTGACAAGGATTTTTTTGCGAGAATGATGCCTAAGACCGCGTGACCAATGGTTTGAGTATTTATTATTATCATCATCATCATCACTTATAATAATATTACCATGTATGGCGGGTAGACAGTGGACGCCGTCATTTGGTGAGGATAGTGCCAACTTCAGTGGATAGAGGGTGTTGTGAACAGCACACCTAACCCTCAGGCCGTAAATCTCGATTTTCTATACCGAATCCGCTACTTTTTAATTCAAGTAACTCCTCATTTGTCTTCACGAAGCTGAGTTGACCCCGTAACGTAAGACGGATCGCAAATTTCTTAAGAAAGTAAAATTAATCAGTGATGTTATTTTTAAAAAAAATCTATGACCTCCTTTTACTGTCTTCGGAAATGGAGTAACTCTGCTTACGCTCGTGAATTTTGGTTAGGCCTGTGACAGGGAGCTCGGAGTTTGAATCTCGACTGGGTATGCCGAGTTTTTTCAATATATTTTAATTTTCCTTCCACGCAAACGCGAGTACATTTTCACATAACTATACATTGCCTATCCATACCACCTCATTAGCATAAATATACGTATATTTCTCACGTGTGATGAAAAAAAAATGTATTTATTTATTTTTATTTATTTATTTTTTGATAAATATATACGAATGAATTTAATTTATATAATCTATAATATAATATTGAATTGGGCGCCAACTACCAACCCCTCTTGTTTTGTGAAGTAGGTAGATTTTTATCATTAAACAAATTTATCCCCATAAACTGCTCAGCGGTAAGACGAAAACCCTTTCTCTCAAGACCCCTGGACTTTACCTAAAGTTTTAACTTAAGTTGGACACTTACAACCAAAGACTTCCTGAAGCAGATTATTACTCTTTCCATGGACATCGGATCTACTGAGAATATTTATACATGGGATGCAAGTTCAAAAGAAAAATACAATGTACATTGATGTAAATAAAAAAACAATTAAATTTAAAGAGTGATTTTTAATTATTGTAGTGAATGATATTCTTAAATAAACCCTACCTATTAAGGCATGCCTCCTACTATATAAAATTAATATAAGTATTGTTAAGAAATACTTGAAATTGTTCAACTCTCACTTGAATTGTGGGGATAAAAGAATACATATGTATATATATATAATATAATTATTGACATAGGAATATTTCTTTAAGCAAATAACAGGATTTTAACAACAACAAAATTTATTCTTTATAACATGTAACAATAAGGCTATGATTCTTTAATAAACAAAAATATTGTTCTGAGGTGGACAAACGGTAATAATTCTGGTTTGAGAACTGAAGTTATTTGTCCTTCTTTAATAATTTTAAGTATTATACTTAATTATTTAAATCCATAACAGGATGATTACAGATGGATTTGATCTCACCCGAAAATGTCCTTGTTCTTGTAAA
>CABFWB010002819.1:52561-62835 GCA_902151455.1 Timema bartmani
CACACACACACACACACACACACACGTCTAGCTTCAATACGAACTATATGTACGAAGTGGGACTGTTATTTATCTAGAAAATGCTTTTTATTCTTTTTACTATGACGCTTGAGTGCAAGTGTGCTGAGCTCGAATAAATAATAAAAACATTAAATCGGTAGATTGGAACTAAACTCACACTTCCTGCTGAACTAAGGATCCCTGTTCGATTCTATACATGACTATTACAAATTGATAGTCATTGGGTCAAGCTACAGTCCAATTTTCATAGAAAGTCTTATCTGACGGCTATAAAAGTTACTAGATCTAAACCCTATTGTTTATAGGAAGCCCACTTTTGACCACCACTATTGATTGAAAGTCACTGAAATTTTGCTTAATCTATAAGCGTGTATTATTTGATTTATTAATTATAAAGCTTATCTAAAAATTTATCAAACGCATTCATTAATAATTCCTTATGGATTACTGTATAGTTTATCTTTACATTATTAATTAAACGGGATAAGACTGTAAATACAATTATTGTAATATTCCCCCGCCATTATGGCAACATTAGTTTCCAGTTTTCAAATAAGAGGCTTCCTATCAAATTTAGGTTATACTTTCACGTATTCGTTACCTCAGGTCATCTCGCTTTTGATATGTATTATCAATATATAGAAAATAACACATATAATATAATAAAATGTCATCAATGTTGACCACAAAAAATATGCTAGAATATTCTTAAAGGCCCTCTTTAAAAACCTATCTTTATTTTTTTTTACTTATTTGAGGTAGTTAACGTTCACTTTATGAAATGATTTATCTTATCAGCTAAAATCCTTTAATAGTTAAGTCAAATTTTGATAGGAAATAACTTTTATGACAGTTATACTTAAGTTATTAAAACCTTTTTTCATATATTTATACTTGATCTTCAGATAATGAGATGTCACTACCTATAAATAGGCCTAGCAATAATAAATTAGAAAGTTATCAATGTTGACCGTAATAAAAAAGAGGTCTTTATTTTATAAATGGTCATTCCTATCAGAATCCTACCAAAGTAAGTTGTCTACTGATTTGCTCATTTGGTTCATAAAGTGGACATTAAGTTGGCCTAAAGAAAGAGGAGAGAGGGAATAAACTCATTAGCCTTCTTCTAGATAGCGGGCGTTAAACCTCATTCTAGGAGGGGAGGGTGGGGCAACCATTCCGAGTGCATCCGACCTGGGTTTAAACCCCAGCATCTCGCCTCATTCATTGTCAGGCACCAATCAAACCCGCACGTGATTGAGAGGGGAATAAATTGTTACGGGCATATAAAGTTGACATTTTATAACACTACAAAACAATGACTTGCGGAACTACTACCAAGACATTTACTACTTCATTTACAGTTAGTTTCTTTCTATGTAGCACTTTTTGTAGTTCATCTCTTTACCACAATGAAGCAGCACTAGGATAAGTAATACGTTAAACACTCGTGTTCTTCCTATCAAATCTATCTTGTTTTCTGCGGTAAAAAAAACTGCTGCAAACTAAAATAAAAAAACAACTAAAAATCGAGCAGACATTTCGTATTCTCGTTACATTATTTGAATAAAAAAAATAGGCGACACTGCATTCTAAGATATAAGTTATGACATTTATAGATCGTCCATATATTAAAAAGTATTTTCTAAAATAAGATATGCATAATAATAATAAGCATGTGCACAACGGCGTAAGATCGTCTTGTCTGGTAAGTAGACGACATGGAAGTCGAGATTCGATTGTCGACTCTGTGTAGGCCCACTTCCCTAAAAGGTTTCACACTTCCCCTCCATGAAAATGCGAGCACACTTGTTCTAAAGTCTGCTTTCGTCAACCCTACCCCTCTAGACCTAGTGTAAATATGCCGATAGTCCGGAAGGTTAATAAAACTTAAGCATACACAACACACAAACATAAAAACATGTTCTCGCTGCAAAGTTTATCTTTATTTTCTATCACCAAATTTGATTAGAACAGTGGGCTTGCTCAACGGCTCACCTGTAGTGTGGGGACTATTTGTCCCCAATATTCGGAAACAGTCTTCAAATTAATACCTATATTATGGACTGATTTTTTCCCCGGCTTGTTAGCTAAATGTATGCGATTCGAAATTATATAAACTAAATATTTTAATAAAGTCGATTATTAAAAAGTTTAAATGTGAAATCTGGAAACAATCCTTAAAATGTCTTTAGCTAGAGTTTTTACCCAGAAAATTGGTAGACTCGGCAAAACGCAAGATTTCTTTGTCGGAAAAACAGAAAATACAAGGAATTCCACACGAAAAAATACTTGATAGGCCTATTTGGATATTCTAAACATAACTGCAAACTTAAATTAGTAGACATTCATTGGTCGCATGGCCTAAGGTGTCACTCTAAAACATAGGGACGTCAGGGTTCGAATCCTGGTCGGGTGTACTGAGGGTTTTTTTCTTAAATAGTTTTCAACTGTTCCTCCATGCAAATGCGGGCGGGAGTGTATTGGAGCACTTCATGGTATATTGTAGCAGACTAAAGTTCAGTATAAGCAATCAATCTATCTGAACTTCAGCTACTCTTAGTCAAAATTAGTATTTTAGCAACTCATCCTACTACCACCCGATCGGGCTATAAGCATATGTACTAATTACGCAAGCATATGTACTAATTACGCTAATGGGTTAGGGAAAAGGAAGGTTGAATTTAGAGGAAGTGTGCCCACATTTGCGTAGAGAGAAAGTGAACACTTAATTTGGAAAATCACCCTCAGTACACCCGACTAGAATTTGGACCTCGATCTCCCTGTCATCGACAGTCTAGTCTAACACGCGAGTGACGCCTTAGACCATGTGATCACTGATGCAGCTCCCCCCCTTATTTAATCGACTCCCTGAAACTTGTACTTTTATAAAGTGAAGTTATTAACGATTGCATGTATTTTCCTACATAGTCATCCTGTTCTAAAACCAATAATTACTTGACTTCACAAAAATCACTTTTATGAAAAGAAAAAAATTTGATATATTTAATATTTCGTGTATTAATCACAACTTGTGAATGTGTGGAATGCCAGGCCTCCACCGTGGTTCGGATCCCACGTTAAACTGTAGGTCCTCCATTTCATCTCACAATCACCCTACCATTACACATTAGCGTAAGTGCGTACAACCCGAACGGGTAGTAAGACGTGGTGCTAATAATAATAATAATAATAATTTAATATCTCTACACTAATCTCTAAATTTCTAGGTGTGGGAATTTCCTTCTGGAAAACCTGTAAAACACCGCGAATTTTGTATTTAAAAAATAGTGGCAACCCTGCGTATTCTTTCATTTCACTTGGTATATATTGTTACTTTTTATAGAACTAATTTATTGACACTGTCCATTAGTAACATGAATATAAAAAATATAACTTCAAGGTGTATTATGTACCATATAAATGGCAAACACCTTCACCGGCTTTCATCAATCATTTTAGAATGCTTTTCCTCGAAAATTCAAAGAAAAAAAATTGTAGCTTCATTCTGTGTCCCGTTTACTTTCCTTTAATACCCCGAACTCTAGGTAACTACACGTCAATTCTAAAGGATCTTATAAAAATGTAGTCTAACCAACCTTTTTAGGTATGTAGCTATAACTTTAGTGAATACGTGGCGTTAAAAAATGACAAAATATAATTTCTAGTGTTTTAGTCTTTATTTTATTTTCAAAATAAATGGTACGGTGCACCGCACATACACTTTCTTTCGCTTATATTTGAAAATACACACAGTTAGTAAAAACTCGTAAGATTTGCGAAAAGAAATAAGAAACATTGTTGCAGAAATACTCCACCAAGGAGCACTCTTCCAGAAACACTGAGAAAAGGGGAATATCTCTGTCCATCAAAGAGCATAGCAATCAATTTCAATTTCAATTGATCAATTATATATATATTTGATTATAGCTAAGAAATTATTGGTATTATAACAATATATTTCAAATAAAATATTTTTTAATAGTTATACGAAAATAACCTATCATTTTATAAATGTATATCTCATATAGTTGCGGAGATTTTGACAAAATTGAAAAATTCTGCTAATGTAAAATGCCCTCAAAGTCATTTTTATGAGAAAATAAAAATTGCTTCTTTGTTTAAAATGTCAAACAGTGCCCATTTACATTATTTAATTAAAGTCGTAAGAGTGTATTTCGAAACATTTGTTTTTATCTTTTTTTTTTACCCTTAAGTAAACTACCCTTAAATTAGGGTTGGATATCTAATTTCAAAAATGTGTCTGGAGAACCTTATAAAAACTATAGATGCTGAATTTTAGCCCGAACCGTAAAATGCCGAGATATCCACACAAACAGATGGCGGCATAGCGAAAACCACTCGGTTTCAGGGAAGTAATAATTAAACGTCGACGTTTATCAAATTCTTGAGCCTACTTTTTTATTTTTTTAACAATCTCAATTTCTCTCTCCGAGGGACTAGAGAAAGTAAAAACGGTAGATATATTTTAAAGATACGCTTCCACAGAAAATTAAATGTATTTTAATTTAATTTAAAAATAAATAATAGAACACATCAGTACAATATTGTACTTTTATAAAGTGACGTTGACATAGTATCTCCCACTCTTTCATGTAGTAAAGTATCACCCAGATTAAATGTTTTTTTATGAAACGTGATCCTTGGTATTATCATTAAATCTAAAGGTTTATTTTTTTCGAATAAGATGTATACCATTTTTAGGTGACACAATTTCAAACCATTCTGCATAGTCAATGTTCTTATATTGAAAATGACGTATTAGCGCTGAAAGTTGCTCTTTAAGTATATGGGAGGCTATTCCTTCAAATTTTTCTGTCACTTGTTACTACTACTCTAACCTCCTTTCTTCTGCCAAAAATAAGCTTTAAAATATTATCTCAAGAGGCCTTTCAGGGTTATTCTTTTCTCTCCGCCTTGTTCTGTGAAATATACAGAGCAATTTTCATAGGAAGGGCCTTAACTGACAGCTATAAAGGTACTAACTCTACGTTCAAGTATTCATACCTCAAGTCATGCTATCTGCAACTGTCACAAGTATCTTTAAAACAACACTAGTAATAACGTAACATATTATCACTATTAACAGCAAAAGAATATGTTTGTATTTTCTAAAAGTTCCTTCCTTTCTAAATCTTACTATAGCTCTCTCTACCCATCCCAACCGGAGATGTCTTCACAGAAATGACAGCAGACACTCGTTGACGCTCTCAAGGGAAACACTCGAGAAAATGGGAGAGGTGCCATTTCTATCACGCTCTTCTCACGGTTTCGTTGGAAGGAGGTTTGAGGTGTTGACTCTGGACCTCGAAGATAAATCTAGGAGAAAAACTGGCATTAAATTTGAAGCTGCTTATCTCGCTCGCTTCTTAGTTTCTTGGATTAAACTAGACCTAAATAATTGAATTGTCTAGTTTTGACCAAACATGGCCCATTTTAAAAATATTTTAACTGTGAATTAAGATGCGGAAATAAGTTCTCCAATATATATTTTTTTAAACTGCAAGTTTAAAATTAAAGTTACTCAATTGTGCAAAGCCGATGGATGTATGTGTTTATCGATCGATTACGAAGCTTATCCACTGGAAATAGATTATGTTCTTGATTAAGTTAGTATAACACTGAACCTTAATATAATCCACCGGTTGGCAGCTTTGGTATGATTTAGCTGGAAATGTATATGTCTGACTTGGGTTAGGTAAACTGTGATTCGAACCTGACCCACTATACCGTTGATTTATTTCAGGGTAGGTTTTCGTCCCCAGCTCGTACCCTCTTGATGTTGAATGAACAAGGCGTCTGTCTCAAGTGGCGTCGTTCTCAAATAGAGTACTAGTTCATTCTCAGGATATCTGCGTGAAGTTACCAGTCGTGTGTGTGCGCGCGCCTGGAGAACATTATGCAGGGTTGCCAGGCAGATATAAAAACGGGGAAATCGGGAAAACACAGGGAATTTAACTAATTTAAACTGAACTGGAGAAAAAAAAATCGTCAAGGTTTGTTTTATAGTAACTTGTTTACTTTATACAAAAATTAATGCAACACTAGAAGCATAATGGTGATGCTCAGCATAGTTTTGTTTTTATCATTTTTTGTATATTGGGTTTAATGTTTGAGAGAGCACACCGCATATCGCTTTCCACTTCAAGTCGATAAAGCTGTTCAGAGTTGAAAACTCTGTGGTGTTGCACATGGCCGCAATGGTATTTGAGGGAGATACTAGGAAAGATAATTGTTGTGTGAATCAGAGACTTGCGGGTTTGAAAATAAACATATGTATACGCGTGAGCTTCTTACTTTTGCTGGTCACCTAACAGATGATTACAACTGGTGGGCTATATTGACAAAACCGTAAGAAAAATTATCTTGCTCACTTTAGAAAAGGGAATGAAAAAAAAAAAGTGTCTTTACTCCTTAACTGATCTTTAACTGCTCTGCGCCCCACAGTTTGGGAACCGCTGTTCAAAAGGATCTGGGAAAATAAAAAGGATATTTTGTTTAAGAAAAGATTGGAAACCATGATTAAGGTTATTTTTATTGAAGTGTCATTGTTTTATTTTTAATAAAGTCAAAAGAAACACCGAAGACCCGCCTCCTATTTAATTTTTCAAGGTAGTTAATTGTTGATTGCATCGACTTTGTTCTTAGAATGTTAATTCTTGGTTTTAAAGCTTTGACATTATCCTAGTAAAAATTTCAATGTTTGTATCTGTCTTTTTAAGACTTCCAAAACTTTTGACTTAAGGGATCAACCTAGGAAAGGTGAAGTCTTAAATAAATGCTCTCGAACTAGTCTATAGAGGGGCTGATAAAAACACAATATGGGAAAACCACTTATATTGAGATCTCAACTAGGGGTGTTGTATTGGAAAAAAAGTATTGATACTGTAATCATTAAAAGTATTGGGGAAAAAAGCTCGATACTAGACTAATTAAAAGTATTGGGAAAAAAGATCGATACTAGACTAATTAAAAGTACTGGGAAAATAAGATCGATACTAGACTAATTAAAAGTATTGGGAAAAAAAGATCGATACTAGACTAATTAAAAGTATTGGGAAAAAAAGATCGATACTAGACTAATTAAAAGTATTGGGAAAAAAGATCGATACTAGACTAATTAAAAGTATTGGGAAAAAAAAGATCGATACTAGACTCATTAAGAGTATCAATATTAGTAAAATATCGATAGTATTTTCACATCCCTAATCTCAACCTAAATGGAATCCCGAACTCCTGAGTCATCGAACACTTTAACATTAAACTGTCCCATTAATGTTGATGTTAAATTAAGTTAGTATGAACTTAGTTTCTTGTCACTCTTTGAATGCGTCTAAAAGTAGCCGACACTTCACTTAGGAATAAATAGCTCTACGAATAGAAAATAAAATAGTTATGCTATTCCATTGACAAATAAACATATTATGTACTTCTGGATACCCCTTGTATTGGTGCGTTTAACAAAAGGTGATCAACAACTATTAGATAAAGGATAAGCGAGGTGTCCAGTGACCTGGAAAAGTAAAGGAATTTGATCGAATTTCTGGAATTTGATCGAATTTCTGGAATTTTCAAATATTCACTAAAAGTAATAAAAATAACATTTCTTCCAGTTAATACACACCTCGAATCTATTTTAACACAGCTGTCCCTGTTGAGTATACAAATCTCAGTTCACAAGGTCAACATATAATTTTCAAGTTGTCTTTTCACCCCTCTACCCCGTGTCTTTAGCTAAACTTGAATTATGGTTGCGTACATGTACAAGAATTGGTTATGTTATAGGAAGAAGAAACTAAAAAAAATCTTTTCATATCTCATCTTAGTGAAATCTAACTTATATCGCACTATTCAGCAACCCATCGCTTGAGGCTCATCTTTTAAACATGCGTCAAAAATAGTATTAATATAAATTGCAATCTTAATAAAAGAGACTAATATATGTAGACTGTAAAAGTTGGAAATTGGCTCTGAAAAACCTAGAAAAGTCAGGGAATTTTAAAATATACTTTAGCTGGACACCCTGATGAGAGAAAAGTATGTGGCTTTCACCTGGTAAGGGGGGGAAAAACCACTATTTACAGCAACACAAAGTAATTGGGCCTGTCTAAACAGAACCCACGGCCATTCGATTCGGAGTCAGGCACACCATAGGTGCGGCAAACCCTGCCAGATGTTGAATTGGTAAAATATAATCGCCTCGTGCTCTCCTGGTTGATGTTGAATTTATCTTGGCGTAGATAAGAGTACTTAGTCTTATCTAATCGTTCGAGAAAGGCTTTCAAGGGGATTTTTGTTTCTACGAAGTATCTCAGAGTTGGTTCTTTCTAAAACTCTGTGTTGAACTAGTGCTGTTCAGTCGTTACCAAGTGTAGATGATAAACATCAAAGACTGAAAGTGTTCGAAAAGTCGTCTGTTTGAAACAAAGAAGATGGCTCCTACGGTCGTCGACAGCGACTATCGGGAAAGACCCAAAGGGAAGAAGTTGGTAAGTGCAATCATCCTTTTGGTATCTTTTAGTATCCCCGTTGATTCAGATCTCGTGTGATGTTTTGGGGTGTGATAACTTGAAACGTGGAACCTTTGGGGCTTACGTGCCCAGAGGTCTAGGATTGTATTCCCGGCAAGGCCAAAATATGTATCATGGGTGAAACACGTTCTGTTGGACACACGGTCAAGGCATCAGCCAGTTTTGTTTGTTTGCCGGTCACGAGTTCTAATTATGGTCGATTCTATCAATATATATTTCCTTAGATTGTTTCCCTCCACGCGAATTCGGGCACATCATGCGGATAACCTGAACGGACATAAGGGGGAAAACTGGTGAAATTGGGACTTCCTCTTTTACAGTGATACATTTAATGGTCAGAGGGTTGGCTGTTGTGCCTGTTCTAAAATGAAGTTATTTTGTTAGACATGCGCTATTACAATCGGAACTAGAAAGTGATTATTAAATACCCTAAGTAAAAATACTACCAGTGAGCTCTACTGTATTATTAGTTTAGGATAAAACGCAATACGCATTTACTGACAACTCCACTCTCCTAAAAGAAAATTATAAATATGATTTGCAAAATTATATGAGGGGTTGACTTTTCACCTGTCGTAGTAAACTAATATTTTGTATGGCTCTTTCTCTAAGTTACATTAAAAATTATTTATTTTTGTGGCTAGCTATAACAAGATACAAGTGTGAATATAATACTTTTTAATTCATTATTTCATGTGCTTAAATATATCTTGTTGCCACAACCGCGAAACAAAAATCATAATAGTTAATAAACCTATTTGGTTCTTAAACAAGTTACAAAAAAGCTGATTTTACATTAATTCTTAAGCAAGTATTAGAAACGTTTATTAACACTTTTTATTAATAATAGAAAATAACTATTTCCACATTAGTGACTTTCAACCAATGTATGCAATACAAATCTCCGCTGTCAGTTACCACCACTCATATGGTGAATGGACTCTAGGAAGGACCGTATCTGACAATTAAAAGAGTTACTAAAACTTCTTTAACATATTCATACGTCGAGTCTTCTGATCTTTAGTTGTCACCTTTGATATATTAAATTATCAATAGCGATGAAATAGTACACTATCAGAGTAAAATGTTATCATTGATGAGCACAACACAGTTTTTTTGTAAACTATCTACATCATACTATACAAAACAGGTTTTCTTAGAAAATCTTATTTTCCATTTTAACTTAAAATTGAACCCTTTTGTTTGCTTTTTATAACGTTTTGCCTAATAGTTAGCAATAACATTTATAATACTGTTTGATCAATTTCCACTATTTTATAAAATAAATGGTATGGTGCACCACACAGACTTTCTCTCTCCTTTGTCTTACTATCCCTTACGAAGGGAGATTTGGGGAAAAGGGGGTTACAAAATAATGAAATAAAAAAGATTAATATTGGGTCCACAAGGGTCAACACTTCATATTAAAATTTCTATTTCTGGTTAAAATTTTAACATTTTATAAGGGGTTGCACATCTTCAAGTCATCGCATTGATATATAATTATTCATTTATACATTTTGACCAATAAAAAATGTAAATGTTGACTATTGAGTCTAAAATGAAGATAGATCATTGCTGTGCAAACATTTCTCATAAGAGTTTTAAGGAAAAATAACATACTTTTTACTTTCTCTCTATCTTACAGGTAGAGAAAGTATGGTGATCGTCAAAAAAATCGAACTCGAGATTTTGATGAAT
>CABFWB010002819.1:65543-95764 GCA_902151455.1 Timema bartmani
ACAGACAGACAGACAGACAGATGGAAATTCAAAAACCACTTTTTTGAATTCAGGGAGTCATGAAACGTCAAGATTCATCAAAATCTCGAGTTCGATTTTTTTGACGATCACCATACTTTCTCTACCTGTAAGATAGAGAGAAAGTAAAAACCAAATCATTCCAAGAAATATTTAAAATGACGCGCTTGCTCTTAAACAATATATTCACTCGCGTATATCCACTTTTCATCGTTTGTATTTTCAAACTATTGACTGCTGGTGCCACATTCTGGTTTATGGCCCAACGATCAGGAAGTCCCGGGGGCTTACTACTCTAGGTGAAGCCGTGTGCTAAATTAACCCTCCGTTCAAGAAGAGCAATCAGAGAAACTATTAGCCTACATTCTTGCAGCGCATGTCATTAAGGGGTGTGCCAAAAGAAGCTGTAGGTGCCTTTTAAAGGTGATTCATACAGTTAGCACAGTTTTGCTTCGAATGGCACTAGTGCTGAAGTGTTGGCGGTGCGGGCAGTTCCTTTCTTATGCTTCCTTTACATTCGTCTTGCCAAGAACCTAATTCACGCACATTCAAATACGTGTGCTTTGTTTAACTTTTGAAGAACAGTTTTTCTGGTACCGGAGAGCATGTAATATAAAGTCGAGATTCGTAGAACAGCCAACCTTCCGTTCGGCCCGAACTACTTGCTATTTCGTATATTGGGAGTTAATACGGCCCTAAATGACAGGTCCATCTAGTCTGGTTTGCCGGTGACGGGTACGTTGGGATTCGAATACAGGCAGGTTATACCGGGGTTGTTTTTATAATATCCCTTCAAACAAATACGGGTACATTTCCTCTAAATTTAAACTTTTACATTCCTAACCCATTATTCTAATAAAATGCTTGCCTATAGCCCGGACGGGTAGTAAGGTGTGATGGATAAACTAAAAATGTTAAACTGACAAAATTTCACTACCGGTTTTCATATTGGTACTATCGTAATTTAAGCTTGCAGAACACACTCATTGATGTATGAATACATACAATTAGATGTAACATTTGGAACAGACAGATGTTCGAATCAGCACGCTTAGTTCTTCACTGCAGTCTTTTTTTTAAATATAAATGTCCCTTGGTTAAAATCTTGCAGACAAATGTTTCGAATTTACAACCATTCCATATTTTGGGGGATAAGGGAAGAATTCACTTTATTTTCCATGCACTAAAAAATTCTGGTATATTCTCGGTGTCATGCGGTTGACCGGTTCGGGGTTTGTATGGACACCGAGGCTGCACATATAGAATGTAGTATGTATGCAAGTATACGTATAATCTGTTGTTTTTTAAAAGTAATAATGTTAATGAATTCGCCGTCAAGTAGATAGTGACTTTATATATTATGATAATATTTATCAAAAGTGACAGCTACATATAGCTTGATTTGAATGTAAGATTACGTGAAAGTAGATCTAGTATATATTTTTAACTCTCAACAAGTTTCTTATTATGAAAATTCGACTATTTGTGTATAGTGGCAGTGATAACCTACATTAAACACAGATTAACGTTTATTTCTGCAAATGCTTTTGGCCACGTAAAAAGCTTTTGTTTTATTTGTTTTATTATATAACTATAACTTTTAAGCCATTACTGGCCATCAGAGATTTTATCTAACATAAAGGAACCGGATTAAACGGACCTGCACGAATACACACCTGCAAAGATGGGGAATCCCCTTAATCCTAGTGTGAACCGCATCCCACTACATCCGGGTTCACAATATAGTTTTCTACCAAATGTCACTAAAGATATTTTCATCGATGCGCTCTAGTAGCTGTTATTTGTACTCGGGGATCTGAAATTTCGGGGAAGTAATACGTTTAAATATGCTTCAGATTTGGATGAGTTAATGAATAATGAATAACAAAATACTATGGCTGCATCCAAATAGTCTACTTATGCGGCGTCGCCTCGAATCGTGCCCTTGATAGCTGCATTGTCAATCACGTGACCCAGTGTAGATCTGTCCTAATAGTTGCGAACGATACCTATGCAGTCTTCTCGAGGTCTTGGTCACCATGGATACAAAGGCTACCAGCCGTGCGCTGTTCTCGCGGCGTTTGACTGGCATTTGTTTTAGTATTATTGTTTCGTCTGCTAGAGCACTGAATTACGTTTTCCGCCATTTTAAATACTGTTGTTGCCGTTCGAATAGTATGATGCAATCTTCGCTATGAACAGCGCGAGAAGTGTGAAATCATCAAGACTGCATTAAGTCTAAAACTCAAAGGTCCGACCGACTAGGGAGCCTTGGACTATGCGGATACTGCCTATATACTATGGTACTCCAATGGCCCACGCGTTAAGCCTATTTCCTTGTTCAAATTTCTGCCCAGGAAGATTTTTCTTAAATACAGTATATAATTTACACTACCTAAAATAACCCACAAATATATTCGAAAAGTCTCGGTAGAGAACTCGCCTTTGTACACAAGGGCGTTGTTTTCGTAAAGAATTCAATACAAGTAAATGATTACCGTATGCACGACAACCTTTCATGGCGACTTATGAGCAAAACAAGTAACACGGTAACTCCTACGTAATTTAGTAATAGCGCAGGTCCAAGTTTTCACAAATGTTTAACTATAGACGCATGCGCAGAAGAGATGAAAGTTGTCCTACATTATCAAATTAAACAAAAATTAAACGAAATACATTTGTTTTGAAGGAAAAAAGTTTGAGTAGTGATTTTAATCTATGTATTTTATAGATATATAAACCCTATTTATAGTTAAAAAATACAATGGCTGGTTTCAAAATATACGTTATACTTTTAATTAATGCACACACAAAAAATTTTTTAAAAATAATAATTTTTGTTAGTAGGCCTAATTTTAACTATTCTTAAACCAAATAAATGGTACGGTGCACCACTAAATTTACATCTTAAAACAGACATTTACTAAAAACTCGCAAGATCTGTGAAACGAAATAATATACATTGTTTCAAAAACACTCCACAGAAAAAAAAAAAAATCTTAAATGAGATAATATACACTGTAACAGAAACATTGAGAAAAGATTAATATTTCTGTCCCCCAAAAATCATAGCAATCAATTACAATTTCAAAGTCTTCCATAAAATAATATGTTTTCGTATGGATCAGAAACTATTGGTTTTATAAAAATATATATGAAATAAAAAAATTTTATTATTAATAGTACTTCAACTTTACAATGATAAGTTATTTTGATCTGAAATAGTTACGTATATACGATCAAAATTGAACATTTGTAAAGTACTCTCAAAGTAATTTTTAATGAGAAGATGAGAACAGCCATTTTGTTTTTAATGTTAAACAATACCTGAATACAAAATGTATTCAAAATCGTTTGATCTGATTTTGAGAAAAATCAATTTTATTTATTTTTACCCTTCAGTAAACAAGTTTTTAGACCTATATATAATATGGTTCCCGCTCTAGGCTGGCACAAACGGCTTCGCGAAAACCACTTTTTTTGTTTCAGGGGTTCATGGAATCAAAATATCTAGTTCGATTTGTTTGACGATCCCAATACTTTTTTCTCTTAGTGGTCGAGAGAAAGTAAAAACACATTGGCCGTGTGAATTCACACCATATTCTTCGTGATAGCTACCTCGCTAATTATTTTGTGATAGTTGGCATCGTTATTGAAATATAATTAACTACAAAAACATCACCCATGTGCCTAAGGCCTGAGAGACTTTGTTATTATCCAACCGGGGACTCGCTATCTGTATGTGGTGCGGATTCTTGTGAAAGACAAGTAAGGAGTGCAGTAGAAGTGTCACTCTTACCGTTAAAATAGTCCTTGGCGTTGTTAAAAAGAGGCTAACAAAAATCCAATTCAAGTGACCGACATATCCAAGCACCTACCCGCAGACAGACGTTGACAATGTTGGTTGATGGACGCTCGAGGATGTGGGTGTGCGGGCCTAACTCCCTCCTCTAGTCCTACATAAAGGCCTTATACACACGAGCCTATTTATATTCGATACACCTATTAAGGTTTTTACCTCTTTTCAATTATTTAGAATGTTTGTTTTTTAATATTGTGCTTTCTGAGGAACACAGCCTAATATACCTTTTAATATGTTTACGTACAAAGGCGGTCACATGGTTTTAGTTTTAGAGCCGTTTCACACTAAGCAACAATCGTTGGCCGACTATCGCTCTGTTGATTAGCATGGTGGTAGATTGGGGGTTTTATCTCACGAACCAACTTGAGTTGCCCGGCCCGACAACAGTTGCTGGCCGACTATCACTCTGTTGATTAGCATGACGCTAGATTGGGGGTTTTATCATACGAACCAACTGAGTTGCCCGGCCCGACAACAGTTGCTGGCCGACTATCACTCTGTTGATTAGCATGACGCTAGATTGTGGGTTTTATCACACGAACCAACTGAGTTGCCCGGTCCGACAACAGTCGCTGGCCGACTATCACTCTGTTGATTAGCATGGTGGTAGATTGGGGGTCTTATCACACGAACCAACTGAGTTGCCCGGCCCGACTACAGTCGCTCAGAAGTGACCCACTGTCGGTGATTTGTGGCGTAGTTGTCCATCTTGGTTAATCACGTGTTTATATTGTTTCATTCACAAGGGGCAACAATTGCCGGCCCTTTTCCTAAGTGACTTCAGCTCACAAGCCACCTATTGAATTGTGTTCGTGATACGTAAGGTTATCTTTTTATATTTGGTTAACTGGTTATCTATTGTTTGTTGGTTTTAATCTGCACTGTCAAATATTGTGTAGTTGTTTTTATATGAGTTTACCTGATTTTATATAAGAAATGGAACAACGACCGGTAATATAAAATGTAAATATCACAGGATGTTGCTATTACCATTCGGACTACAGTGTCTACCTTACAGAATTTCTTCTCTAGCATTTCTGAGAAGTTGATTAAAAGACCTCGTTGGCATCCGAAATTACGTTTAAAAAACTTATCAAAACTTATAATTTAATCGCAGGTCTGCTTTCGATATATTGCTATAGGATTGACGATGACGGGGAGGTTGAAGTTCGAATCAAGGTCTGGTGCACTGGGATAGAGTTAGTTATAACTACAGTTTTTTCCATTCATCTTCACGTTAATGCGAGTAAACTTCCTTTAAACTGTCCTTCCTGTCCCTATATATTAGATTGTCATTCATAACCTTGGGTTCAGCCATGCTACATTTTTAAAACGTTAAATTGACGTTTAACTATCGAGCTTTTAAATGTTTTAAGAATGATCAAGTTATTTACATGACAAATATAATAATTGTTTGATAATTTTACTATGAAATATTGATCTAAAGATAAAAGTAACTTTCCAACAAAACTGGTTGAAAACTTGTAGACAAATATTTACTTGATACAATCCCCTTGCAGCTTAAGGTAACATGATGAGAGGAGCTCATCAAAAGAAAACTTATCAGCATTTGTTTGTTGTCAGCGCGTCTCTCTACCGAGTTTAATGATTCCGGCTTCGATCCCAGGTTTGTCCAAAAATGTACCATTGGTGAATTGTCGGCCAGGGGAGTGGGGGCTGTCTGGTCTAGTGTTAGTCTAGTATGTAAATCATGCACTGATATTAAATGTTGTCTTAAAGAGTGCACGTCGAATTCCTTTACATAATAATTAGCCATCAGCTGAAAATAAAATAGGCCGAGGGAATAATGGGAGAAAGAGGAGACAACAGTGCACTCGGACAGGGACCGAACTCCAACCACCCATCTCTAAGTTTGCCACGATGTCCGTTCAGTCAACCTCTACGGTTATGTGCGTGTTCACACCCGCGCTGATCGACACACGGTCTAGATGTCAAGCTAATCTGGTCTGATTTCCCGCTAATGTGGAAACTGGGGTTAGAATCTCGGCTGGTTTTACTGAATGGTTTCACACACTCCCTTTACACAAATGCTGTATTGTATTGTATGTATATATATATATAATAATTTCCCCCTCCCCTCAACTCTACCTAGCGTGTCCTTGTATTGTCACGGGCAGAACCAAGATCATTAGCATCACTAAAAAGAAATTCTGAAGATAACATTGATTATTTTTTGTATACAATGTTTTATTTTTAAATTGCACTAATTGTTTTAAGAAATAACTTTTTATATGATTTTTAGGGCTTTTTTATATAATTCAAAATTTAGCGTATAACTTATTTTTATTGGCGTTAGCGTTAGCGTTAGCGTTAAATATACAAACAATATTATTAATATTGTTAATTTCTTTAAATACAGTAGAATAGAAATTTTCAAAACGCTAGTAAATTGATACGAATATCTTAGTTATTGAAATAAACCTTCCTACAAATTAACCTATATTATCATTACTCACAATTTATCTCCCTCCGGCTCAAAACTATATAAAAAAGTTAACAAGGGTTTGGATGAATAGCTATGTAAATTAATGTTAACACAGAATTTCAAACATTATAATATTAATGATGTACGTAGGCTACCTATCAACTTGGATCATAAACGTGCCATTGGCTTTGACAACCCAACTATAACAATATTGTTTCCGTAATACCCACTTTTACTTTTTTTATGACAAGTTTTTGTACTATATTAGGGGGAGGGGGGGCCTCGACCATGGTCTAAGAGCAGGTGACCTAAGAGTGATTAAAATTAAATTGTAGGTCCCTAACACCAAAACAGCCCCGTCTTCAAAATAGTAATGACAAGTACGAGTAAAATGATCGTGTGCACAAAAACCGTTCGCCCGCCGACAAGCCAGATAGATCGGCCCAGTCGCCCATCAACAACTCTAGAGATACGATCCCCGCCGACATGACATTAAATATTCATTAAACCGACCCCTCGTCTTTCCCCTCCCCTCAAATCCAACTCTACCTAACGTGGCCTTGTATTGTCACGGGCAGAGCCAAGATCATTAGCATCACTAAAGATAAGTTTTGAAGATACCACCGATTTTTGATTTCAGTTTTTCTTTCGCATTCATTGCCTTTATAGGTTGTTAGCAGTTTGAAGACAAACCAATAACTTAGTACTTTGAGTCCCCACCCACCGCGTCTTACCATCTCTTCAAGCTATACTAATTTTAATTACGTTAGTGGAGCAGGTAAGAGTCAAGTAGAATATAAGAAGTGTATCCGCATTTGCATGGAAATTAAGCTGAAGGTAACTTTTGAAACAAAATAAACATATTAGCACACCCGGCCGGGATTCGAACAACAACCTCCTTGGCAACGGCAAATCATGGACAAAGAAGTTAATCCCCTGTTAACATCTGATCAATTAATCATGATAATGTTCGACACATTTGTTAATTTTCAGAAAGGTATAGTAGGCCTATTTCTAACTGATGGATGATCTGGCTATACACATTAACTACACATGTGGTAGGGATGAAGGAGGGAGAGTTCAGAGGAAATGCGCCCGCATTTGCGCAGTGTTACAGTGCGAAATAATTTATGAAAAGCCATCCTCATTTCATCCGGATGGGATTCGAGCCCCTGCCTTCCCCTTTACAGAAAACCAGACTAAATGAGTTTGACCCTCTAGACAGCATTCCTATCGGTTCAGGTGGTCATCAACTCGATGAGAAATCTACCTCAACAACATTAGTGTGGTAATATTAATCCTACACTACAATAATTACATCGCGTTGATTTTTTTAATATAGACCCGCACCAGCGGGCAAGCGAGCAAACGCGTCATTCTTGTCTTGTTTCACGGAAAATTTTGGTCGGGCTTACCAAGGTGTTTTTTTTCATAAATAGTTTTTCCCTTCCCTCTTTAAATCCTTCCTTCACAATAATTATCCCAGCGTTGTAGACAAGGTAGCCCCGAAGGATAGTTAGGGTTCGGCCAGACTGACAAGCGTGAGAGTGAGAGCGTGATTAGCAGATAGCTCTCGATAGTTATTGACGAGGAGGCAAAGGCTCAGTGAACTGAGGGTGGTTTTTGACAAGTGACTTATTGTTGTGGTTTTCTCATTCTCTCTCCACGCTAATGGCAATTCTTATTTGTAAAGGCCTACTTTGATTATAATATTGAAGTATTTTAACATACCAGTTTATATATGAGAGAGAGAGAGAGAGGTATGGTTTATTATCTTAACAATTAAATTAGGCCGTTAGAAGCAAGTGGGATAAAGCTATCGATATTAATAAAAACGTCAAAATAAGAAGTTTTCCTAGCACTCAATGAACCAACATACAATAATATTGCCTAGCGCCTGTAAACTAGACTGTACCAGGGTCAAGCGCGCGCTCGCTCCAGTCTGGCCACCTCTCATTACAACCAAAGTGTTCTATTTTATATTTTAGTCGCTCGCCCAGTCTGGCCGCCCCCTTAGACGTGGTCCCTCCCTTCCTCCCAATAAAATATATGAAAACTAGTCATTTTTTCATGTTATCAGATCTTACAACATAAATATTACATAATGTATCTCGCTTTAAAAGTGTTATAAATTAAAAATTAGTTGTATCTTGTTAATATATTACACTGTTAAACTGGTGGCTCCAAATGTAACATAAACACTTAAGAACTAAGCTTAGAGACAAAATATTGATATCAAACGGTGATGGTCTTGAATTAAAGTTTATTTGGATCTCACAGATAAGTAGGCCCTATTTGAAACCGATTAGTCAAAATGTCACACAAGATAATTATAGATTGGAAATAAATATATGACGTTAAACAGTAACTAGAACTATTCCTGATAACGAATATGGCCTTGAATAGATTCAAAGTTAAGCCATATTCATTATTAGGTCTAGTCACCGCTTGTAATCATATATTTAATATTGCCTTTCTGACCTAGAACTAAAAAAAAAAAGTTACGAAAGCTGTAGGTGGTATGAAATGTATCGAACTCCAAAAATCTACCTAGGCATTGAGTAGAAATATTTACTAATAATATTCGCGCAACTACTAAAATTTAGTGGCGTGCTCGGTATACCTTTTACTGAACATTTCCATTCGAAATCATTTGTTTAAAGTCTCACAATGCAAAATCGGGAAAATATAAAAACAATTGCAGGAAAACCGGAAATTATGCTGGAATTTAATTCTAGAGTTTGAGTGGCCATACTGTACATGTTCAATTTCCGATGTACAGCAAAGAAGAAACAATATAAAAATAAATAAAAATAATGTATTCATTTCTACTGACCTCAAAATCCTTGTAAGATGTTCTTAGCTATAGATTTACGATATTAATATTTATACTGTATATAATTGATTTTAATAATTGGTGAACGTATAGACGTAGATACAATATTACCGACTAATAAAAATAATTCTAATCAGCCATGATTAGAGAGTATACACATCTATAGTAGAATTCAGGAAGGCATAAAACTTTATAGCCTACATGTGTTTCTGCGGTCAATAATGGTAACAATTTACTATATTATTGGTATTATTTAATACATATTAATAATATGTATCAAAAGTAGTAACATCTGCAGATCATATGACTTTACGTATAACTATATGAAAATAGTCTTAGTAGTTTAGAAAACTCAAAAGTGTTTTCCTATCTGAACCTGACTATACGCGTGCATGGCTACGACAGTAAAGATGCACCTTTTTATTAACTAGACAAGGCAATATGTTGGCATTGCTAAAACCAATTTTAGGAAAATCCATATAGTTCGGCTACGCTTGCTTAAAGAATTACCGGCACATTTACCTTTGAATAAAGCTCTATATTTTATTTTTAAATTCCTGACAGAGGGCAAAATTCCAACATAATTCTCGGTTTTCCCGGTCAGTGTTTTGCTCTGGTCCGGAAAATCGAACTTGGCAATGGAGGGTTGTTTTTCTTCATTTTAGCTCCCCAAGAGAGTATTGGTGCATTTTCTAACTACATTTTTTGTGTGGCCTTAAATGAGTGTAAGTTGAGAATAGTCCGAACAGGCATAAAACACTTAGCAATATACAACTCTACACCTATTTAACTTGTAAATCTTATTATTTCCGTGTGTCGTGTCTTACTAACCGTGTGTATGGAGGGAAAGTGAGAAACTATTTTTAAATAAATACCCCGCCGAGATTCTAGACTAGACTTTCTTTTCTGCATAAAACCAGACCAGAAAAACTCCTTTGTCTGTGTTCCCACTGGTTTGAGTAAAATGATTATAATGGACAGTCGGATTAAGGTAAGAAGGAACTTCTTGATAGTTATAAAAGTTTCTAAAACAATGTTTATATATTTATGCGTCAAGTCATGTGATCTGAAACTGTCACTATAAACATAATCAATATATAAGCCTAGATATGAAATTGTACTATCTATTGTATTATCAATATTGACCACAAACAACTAGGTTTTTTTCTTTGAAAAGGCCCTTTCTACCAGAATCCTACTATCAAGGTTTGTTTCTCTGGGAAGTGACGCTGTTTGCTGGAAGATGGCGGAGGGAGATTAGGGCGCAGCGGGGCTAACAATCATAGCACGCTCTCATTAGCCTGCCCGAGGGAAGCGGTCTACGTCACGACTCTTATGGTTCCCACGAGTGGCTCTCACTGGATTTAGCCGCACAGATCAGGGCTTGAATGACGATACCGTCCCGTCCCTCTATTCTAATGCAGTTTTTTTTGTTTTGTTTTTTAGAAATTTCACTTTTTTTTTTATGTTCTCCTCCTTGGATGTAGTAGGACTATCTGATAAATTTGTGTTGCTCGTTCTCCGTCCATAAACTCTACACCTGGTTTGTTTATTTTAGTCTACTATTTTCTTTGTCACATTGAGACGAAAGCGATAACTTAAGAAAAGATATAATAAACCTGCATTTTCTCCAAATCTTTGAAATTTCTTACCTGTTTTAAGATTCATTGGGCTATTTGGAGCTGTTTCTCTACCTGTTTGTCATATCTTAGTTTTCTACCTTATCTTAAAAGTCTAGTTTCTAATTATTATAGCCCATTTAATAGAGCCCCATTTTGAAATTTCCCATTTTTAGATGTTTCTGTTTATATAAAGAACTCCCTCTTTCTGCCCAATTGTAGATTTCTGGATCATCTAGAAGTGCCTTATCTTTTTTCTAGAGAGATAAACACAAAACACATTTTGCTTTATAAAGGCTCATATACAGTATATTAGATTGTGTTAAGAAAATCGGGCTTTAGACGTGTCGTTAACCTCGGCCAGGAACGCCAAGAGTTGTCCCGGACATCTCCGCGGTGGTCCAGGGGACAAGTTGGTCCACTCTGTGGTGTCCTCCGGGGGTTGCGGCAGGTAGAGAGATGCTGGTGGGGGTTTTTGTGACGAGGGCGAGACCATTTGTCAACTGTCCACATCATCAGTCTTGACTCTTGTTGTCTTGTCGCGGCCCGTGACAGCCGGTGGGAGACTCGCGCTTCTTTGGAAGAAAGGGTTCAAAATGTTGGAAACCCGTGGTCGTCTCTGGGCGCGCAGGACTTTCCGAACACTTGGCGTGCACTGAGAGGTAGCAACCTACCTTTCTTGTTTTCGCTTTGGTGTAGCTTATAGAGCTACATTTTCATAAAAATAACCTTGATCTAATATCTAGAAAAGTTAATACATCTACCTTCACGTATTTGTATTCATACGTCAAATCACGTGATATGCAGTTATCACTTTTAATAGATGTTATAAATACCTTTAAATAATACTAATAAAATGTAAAAATGTCATCAATTCTGACCGCAAAATAAATAAATGTAAAAGGACTCTGCAACTGAGCGTGGGTGTCACGAAAAGATTATCATAATGACTTATGTCTTTCAAAACTGTTTTATTTGTATATTATTTTCAAAAAACTCAAATTATTTAAGCCGGTCGCTTCAAGGAATAAATTGTAACATGTTTATGTTAAAGGATAACATTAAAAATTGTACTAAAACAGTGAACATATGGAAGAATAGTTTAATGATATTCATTGTGAAGTGTAGTAAGGAGATAAATTAAATTTTAATATAAGGAAAAACCATTATGCTACATTCATTATATATTATATAAACACCTTTACGTCAAATAAGTTAAGATTAATAAATTAGTCAAGTTAACCAGAAAAAATTATTTGACTAGAAGTAAAAACGTCAAAAAGAAATAGTCTTGAGCATACTTCTGCCATTTTGTACTACTTATTTATGCAAAGCGACGTTATCAGCATTGACGATTATAAAATCAAATTATCGATCAACTCTGAAAAATTTTGAAGATGCTCTATGTCCTTCAGTATAAAATATTCAGCCAACATCTTGATTTTTTTAAATGATTTTTTGCATATTCAATATTAACTGCAAACTCGTTTTATAGTAGGCCGAGGGAAATAAATAAAAATGTATTTAATCTTTAAAAAGCAAAGGGTATATTAAAATGTTTGAAAAAGCGGTAAGAGGGGTAAACAAGGAATGGTGTGTCTGTCAGCCCGGGTAGATCTTGTGGGTAAATATGTCCTAACCCGCTTCAGTGGTCTAACGCGTCAATCTCGTGTTATACTGGCGTGCTCAAGACGGGGAAGTCGGGGATCGAATCCTGGTTGGGTCTATTTAGGTTGGTTTTTCCTAAATGGTTTTCCGCACACGCAAATGCTGGTAGACTACCTCTAAAATGCTTCCGTCTTCATTTCCTACCCCATTAGATTATCATATAAGCGTATAACCTATATATGCCACGCGGCCCCCGAAGCGGTTTAAGCCTTCGTTATTAAGGACTTAATCTAAGGTTAAGGGATCAAGTGTCAAGGCTGTGCATCCGCATTGGCATGGAAAGGGGATGGGGGAATCACCTTCTATTGTAATATTTCTAAAAATGTGGGCTGCAGTAAGTGTGTCAAATAAATATATCCAAGCCGTGGCAGCCAATTATAATTTTTCCCTGTTCATTGCGTGTGTCATCCACCGAAGTGCATAACTTTATGAAGCATAATATGGCTCGCAGGAATGTTGAGGGTCGGCTCGCTAGTCTGGACGCAGCTTTACGATCAGCCTCAGTGAGGAGAATTGTAGTGAATCAGTTTTGTGTTTTATTTGTCTTTAGTTAAACCGGTATATGATTAAAATGATGTCGAAGTCTAATATTACGCGTATACTAATTATTCCGGGTCACATTTTTATGTGAACATCTGTTTTCTTTAATGAAAAATAAAACTACAGAAAGATCAAGATTAATTTATCAGCATATATCTTCAATTTTGAAAATTACGTCAGCTTAAGACATTATACCAAATTTTGATGATTAGTTATCTGGAAAAAGATACCAAGGGTACAGTAAAAATAAAATGGCATGTAACAATTAATAAACCTGTGATTTTGCTTTGTTTTTTATTTCCAATTTTTGATCTCTAATTATTTATAAATATAATATTATATTATGCATCGTTTATTTTGGAATGTTTTTAATTTTAAGTATACCATGTAGATTAACGTATGTGAACATAATATCAGGTGTTAGACAGTACTCTGTATTTAAAATAATCCTAAAAAAGTCCTATGTTGTTTATAAATGTGACTCTCTACATAATGTAACTTTTCTTATGTGGGCCGCAGTACAAAATAGATTTAACATGCCTGCACTAAACAATTATTGGAAAGTTTGTATTGTGACTTAATAAGCCTACTGGTCAAGCCCCGTCCAGACTAGAACCGAACAACGAACCCGAGCATTTCGCGACAAGTGTGGACGAACAGAACATTGTAACGAAATGTGTTCGTTGTTCTGTTCGACACCGATCCACCAGTTGTCGGTTTTTTCCCGTCGCATCAAAGGATATTCGGGTTCGGTCTTGTTCTAGTGTGGACGCCTCCGCGAACATTTCCCCGAACATACAATTGGCCGGAAAGCACCATCGGCGGGATTTTTCTCTTTCTCTTTTTTTTTTTTTTTTTTGCTTCATTTGCAATTAATATTAAATAATAAATTTTTTTATTAACCTTTCTCTTTTACACACATTAATAAATATCATACTCTGCTTTTATTTTNTGGAAATGTTCGCGTTCGTTGTTCTGTCATAGTCTGTCCGCGGCTAAGGGCCAGTTTCATAGATTTAGTACGCCTCAAGTGCGGCGCTATATTAAATACAAGACGTCACCTACCTGAAATTGAATTGAATGGGCCAGTTTCATATGCGAAACTGGCCCATTCCATTTTGGTCTAGGTAGGTGTCGTCCTGTATTTAGTATCGACTCGCACTTTAGGCGTACTAAATCTGACTATGAAACTGACCCTAAGTGTTTCATACTAACGTTAGTGGTAGGGCTACTATGTAGGGTTTGTTTAACCAACCAACATCATGTTTTAATATTAGCACGAAATTAAACTTGCTGCCTGTTAATTAAACATTTATCTCAAATAAACCATCACAAGTTTTAATAAATCTATATCTAAAACTATTATACGGAGATGAGTGATTATGATGTGTTTGACCGCTCGAACTCTCTTTATAAATGGCCATAAAAAGGTGTAGTGTTTCATTTTATTATGGTATTTAAATAGACTAGAGGGATATTTGCCACGCACACATACTAGGATTTTCTGCCGACAACCCAAGTAAGTTAATATAAATTAAATACAATGGTTTAATTGTATTTTTAAAATATAAAAAATAGAAATAAGAATTGGGTTTACTATAAAAATACTTTGTTTTGTCTCATAATTAAAATGCAAGAATTTTTTTCCAACACCATTTCAAATGCAAACTTTGTACAACATGAGTGTTTTTTGTACCAGAGGTTTATTTGTAACCAAATATAATTTCAATATGAAGCATATCTCGTCCCTTAACACTTTTTTTTACGTGGTTTCTCTAAATGACATTGTTAAAAAAAATTTAAATTCTCTAAAGGTCCGTTTACACTATGCAACCAGTTGTAAAACTTTGTGTGTAGAAACAATGTTTTACAACTTATTGTAAAGTCAATGGAATACTTTTTTAAAACATATTTCGTGTTTTACAACCTGTTGCACGTTTCCCGTGGGTTGGCGGTAAAGATCAAAGAAACTTTTCTGTTTTCAAACATCTTGCACAAATAGAGGACCTTCGACACTGTCGAACACGTGACTACATTGCTCCCTCCCCCCTGTTCTCGACAACTACCCTACAGTTGAGTTTCATGCGGCTGCAGGTAGGACGTCGTCCTCAGACGCCATGATGCAAACTGATTGCAAATTGTTTAATGTCGATTTTCGTTTTTCGCTTATTTACAACAAATATTGTATAAACACTAAAATGCAATAAGTTGCAAAACTATGTTGTTCAACATGTCTTGTTGCATAGTGTAAACGGACCTTAAGAAATATACGCGTCTACTGCCCCTTCCTAAATTCAGAGTTTAAAGTAAAGGTTTTCCGTTGACGAAATTGTTCCTTATTGTTCTTAAACTGGTTTAGTTAATGGCAATCGTAATTTAAAACCGCGTTGATTACTGCAACGTATAACTAATTAATTCACTCCTTCAAAGAGCTGTTATGTAATTAAACTGCTAATGAAACTTCCCTGGCGCGCCGCAGGCTATCTTCTTAATATCGTGTCGTAACCTTCTTGGGATTTTTACGCTATTTGGATCTATGTTTAGCCTTCCTTTTTTTTTAACTGGGCTCGTCAAGTAACAATTATTTATTTTTAATTAAAAATGAAGGCAATATCGCGTTGACCAATCGAATGATCTTTGTTGTTTGGAACAATTATTTAGCTGTATTATGTATATTTATGGTCTACATAATATAAATACGCCAATAATAAACTTGTTGAAATAAGCTTAGTTGATGCTATTTTATATTTCTAGACCAGCACTGGTTATTTGTCAATGTTATATTTTATTAAATGCACTATGGTTTCACTATTCACATTTCCATTCCAGGTTACCTCACTACCATGCGACGCCTGGTTCGAACTATGATCACCAACATTGGTTGAAAAACTAAACTGTGACATTCATGAAATATCTTTTTTGATTTTAACTTTAAATGTTACCAAAAGCTTCTAACAATACTTTCGTATGGATTATTGCACAATTTATTTTTTAAATCTTAATTAAATGACCTAATATAATTACAGTATTAATTTTTTTCCACCTTTGTGGCAACCCTAGTTTCCAGTTTTAAAATAACGGGCTTCGAATGAAAATCAGACTGTAAGTTAAGTGTTAACCATGAGGTCAGACTAGCTTTTTAAGAGAGCGCTTCATCGGAGAAACTTCATTTTTACATTAGTTTGATTAATCATTAATTTGAAGAAGATTCTATAGGCCTACCCATAAACGCACATTAGTACAATTTTGTACTATTATGTCAACATTGATAATATTTTACTCTTTTATTAGTATTATTAGTGCATAGGTATTGAAAATATATATAAAAAGTGGCAGCTGCAGTTGCAGATAACAGTACCTGGCGTATGCAGACATAAAATATGTTTTAAAAATGATTATAACCGCCACAAAAATAAATTATATTTTAGTACCACTGTTTAATCCAATAGGAAGTGTTAAAAAAATGTATAGCTTAGAAGGCATGCGCATTAGCGTCACGAGGGGATGATATTATATCATGTGGAAAACTAGCCGAGCTTATAACCTTCACCTCCACCCCCACTCCCCAGGCGTTCCGATATTTTTATGATCCAGACGTCTTAGACCGCGTGACCATTGGTGCTTGTTGGAAAGTGTTGTGGGCCCTCTATTATTTGTATAAAGTCTCACGTAAAACAACACCTGCAATTTTTCATTATTTACACTTGGAGCTGTCTCCATTCTCTCGTGCGGCCTTTGTTTACTCACGTCAATGTCTACTTAACACCTGTAATGCGTGTTTGTTTTGGTAACGTTACAGAAACTTAACTATTTTATATTTTTTATATCAGGTGTGAGCACAAATATTTGTTCTTTCGTCCACCTCGATTTTTGTTTCTACACGCAGACCTTTCCCTTTTTCAAAACGGTAAAATAAAGTACACACACGTGTGCGTGAATCCACTTCTCCTATGTTCGGCCAGACACCTTATTTCCTCATTCTCACCCTCTTATACCCCCAGCCGGTCATTTTCCAATCCTAGTCTACCTAACCGACCCCTGAACAAGGAATCAAATTGCGCGCTCTGAATTTTACCTAAATCGGGGCCTGCTATTGGTTCAATTCTTGATGAGGGCAAAGGGGAGGTGGAGGGTTACCCGCCGCGAGGTATACTCCGTACCTAGGCCACCCCAACAAGAAAGATTAATGAACTAAAAGGGAAAGAACGTTTCTCTCTCCTTTCCTCTCCCATCCGGGTCAAAAAACGAAACCGTGAATAATATTTCCTCGTTGAAATGAGTTTTTATGAAGGGTGACTAGAGATAAAAGTATGAGCTCCCTTCACTCCCTTCACTCCCCTCCTTATCATCCCTTTTGACTCGAGTCTCGTTCCACGCATACTGTGACGAGTTTATCTGATGGGAATATTGTTTGTAATCACAATATTGAGCACGCCGCTTTAACCAAGAACAATGGCGCGTGTAATGTAGCCTCTGTTGTGAGGGGATAGAAGGAAAGAAACTGTTTTGTAGCTATCAGTGCACAAAGAATCTTTCACGAAAATATAAGTGTAGCGAAGCCAACATTGACATGTTGTCGCTATATTTATTTATTTTTAACTGTTAACCTTTTGATACTATGCATGATATTTTGGAATTTATTTGGGAAATGAATCTGACACCTTAGCTCAGTCGGTAGCATGTCTGCCTGCTGAACTCAGGGTCCCGGGTTTGACTCCTGGTGTGGCCGATTAACGGTTGGGGGCTGGATGTTGTGGCTCTCCTAGTCTTAAGTTCAAGGGGCAGGGTACCGGGGGCATAAAATACCCGGGGCGGACCAACTAGTTGGATAGATTATTATTTTTAGCACCGCGTCTTACTAGCTGTTCGGGCTATACGCACTTACACTAATGTGCAATGGTAGGGTGATTGTGAGATGAAATGGAGGACCTACAGTTTAACGTGGGATCCGAACCACGGTGGAGGCCTGGCATTCCTCACATTCACAAGTTGTGATTAATACACATCTTGTCATAGGTGAAGGAAGGGTTTGGCAATCAGATAAATTTGTGCCGGGACCGAGGATTGAAACCCGGACCCCCAGCACAGAAGTCTGACACCTTACCCCTAGTCCACCAGGTCACCCTAGTAGGATAGAAATGTATAAAGTAGTAATTTAGGACAACTAGTTTATGTGTTACTTTCCATACTCTAATGTTGTAACCATACTCTAATGTTGTAAACAAGACAAATAAATTGAAGTAGACAAAACATTGTAAGTGAATAGGTCCTGAGTTATATACTAGGTATCAGGACAGGTATGTAAGGATAGATGAATAAATAGTCTTTAGGTTAGATTATAAGACATATGAAGCTACGACAGGCCTAGTAGGTCGGCAGTGGAAAATATATGACCTGAATAAAAAGCTGATCCAGGCCACAGGCGGTAAACAGTAGTGGATGAAATGGCACCTGCACACGAGAATCGAGCTCGCTGAGGCTGACCACATACCAAATGCAACAAAAGACTCGCGACAATTTGTTTGGAGGCAAAATGTTGCATCACGTTCATAGAGGGGTCACAATTATAAAAAACGTAGCCACTTACAATGTTAGATTTCTGTTTGAAGCCATTTAATAATTTATCATTCATATTTAATCTTATGTATGTTTTAAACCGTGTTCATCCTCTCCTATTTGTTAAAATGAGATAGTTTTTATAAACTATTCGGAGTGGCTCTCCTTCAACAGTTTTTTGAAAAATTGTTCACTCTAGAAGCTATGAGTAGTCTTTGCCATGGCTTTTTTTAAATTAGATTCTTTTATAAATCATAAGCCACCATTTAAAGTGTGCCTCACCTAGACATTTTTGAAATTTGGATGAACTTGGAAGCTATTTAGAGCTTTCCTCCCTTGACTTTTTCTTCCAGTTTGATGCCTTTAGTCTAATAGTTATTTGAAGGGATCGCCTCCGGCATATTTTTGACAATAGAGTGCATCTAGAAGTCATTTGGAGTTTGATTTAAGGCCATCTTTCAGCTTCATATTCGATAATATCATAGGATTTGAAATATATCTAGAGGGGGGGGGGATTTATTCCGGGGAGGGGAATTTTATTTCCAGGGGGGCAGAGTTCCCCGCAGTTCTGCCGCTCCTGCTCTCCACACATACTCTATATTCGGTATTCGTGGACGAACTGCTCTCAGGTGATTATTAGTCTTCTTTGATGTGTGGTAGTCTACCGTCTTTATGTGGAACAATGTTCGTTACTCGCTATGCATGACGAATATTTGTACATGAACACGAATATTTTTTCCACACTTACGTGAGATATATCGAAAATCGAATAAACGTGGACATAACGCACGTGTGGACCCGGCTTAAGTGTTGTCTGTGTGTAAAAAGACACTTTCATTTTGTTTTATGTATTAATTTTCTAGCTTTCACAGGGGGGTCAACTGACCCTTTGACCCCCCGCGCCCCTGAATCCGCACCTATTCATGTTGCGTTTGGTATAGAGACGTGTGAGGCAGTTGGGTGACTATGATGGCTAATGAGGAAGCAGACGTAGCCATTCTTTTATGGCAATATACACAGCTTTTTGACATGCAATCAGAAAAAGAATATTTGGTTCACCCGATAAATAAAAAACGACACATTAATAGCTTTGTAGTAAAACTCAGGTTTTCAAAATAATTTAAATAATACATGACCGAAAATCCACATGTTATTCAGGGCCTGGCACAAGCGCAGTTCAAAATATCTTTTATGTTTTGTCGCACGGCATAAATGAAAGTAGCATCGCCTTTTGTCGCAAGGCGTCTGGGGTGCCTAACGACAATGTCGCAAGCCATGTGCGGTGCTTCATTGGATGTAATGGCAGTCGTCTACAGCACACTGCGACAAAATGTTGCATTTGGTGTGTGGCGAGCCTAAGCGCGCGAGTTCTCTGCCACTGTGCTATCTAGAACTACTCAATTGTTCGGGGTTGTTCCTCCTGCATAGGTTAAGGCTGAATTTATAATGGATGTGTGAGATCGTCGGCTATTTAGTACAGTCTGATAAATTGAAAGTAACCTGACAGTTATATAAGTTACTAAAACATGTTTATAAATGTCAATTCATATGATTTGAAACTTTATATTTTTACATAATAATATCAATATCTAAAAAATCATACAACAGTTAAAGTAACATATAAAATGCTATCGATGTTGAATGCAAACTTTATTTGTGTTTTCTACCAGAATCCTACTAGAGCTATCAGAAACAAAGCTACCTAGTGTAAACACTAAGTACTCACTTTTATCACAGATTCAGCCTTAAACTATGAGCGACGGGTGACTTAGCAGATGATGAAACATTGATAGCTCAGTGACAAAGAATTTGCGCGCTAAGCCAGGGGTCTCGGGTTCATTTCCCGTTTCCAGGTGTCATTTGTCAACTAAATTCACATAATGACCGCGTAACGGATAAATCCGCACCTAATGTTTATTTCAAGTCAATTGATATGATTTGCCAAAAATCACAGCGGCAAAACGAATGGTTTGTCATGAGAATACATGAAATTGTATGTTACAACTGAATTTGAACTATCGAATAAGATTCTTATATGGCGCTGAAATGTGGCGCCACTATCCGTTGCCGGTCGCCGCTATGTGATCACTTTGGACTATAGCATCAACTATATGCTATACAATGAATCTAAGGAGTCATACTTTTGGTTGAATTAACCCTTCCGGGAGTCGAGCTTGCAATCCTTTGAGTAATAAGCTGATGCGCTACTTAATGAGCTAAAAGTCGGCACTCACATTTTTTTTCAATATTACTTTATTTTTTATTTCAACATTTTGACTATATATCATCTTCCCTTTGCTAAGGATGAAGCCTCGCTTACATACTAAGTAAACTCCATTTAAGGAATCACGTGATATCGAGTCAACTAATGGGAAAATATAATACTGCAGGGTGGCTGCAGACAGGGAAAACCTGGAAAAGCCAGGGGATATTAATTTGATTAATGATAAAACAGGGAAATGTCAGGGAATTTAATCAAAAATAGGAAAAATCAAGGAAGTTAAATAGCTTACCTGACTAAAACACCGATTTATTAATTATTCAGCTAAACACTAAATTTTATGTATTTATTTGAGGTGTTTAGCGTGCACTTTCTAAACCAATTGATTATATCAGCACACAGCTTAAAGATTAACTTAAATCTACAAGAGACATCCTCCAGCCCCCGGCTATTAATTCAACGCTGTAAAAGGGTAAACCCACATTTCACCGATGATACATTTTTTGGCCATGCCGGGAATCGAAACCGGGACCCTTAGCTTATTAGACATACACCCTACTGACGGAGTTAAGGTGTCTGACTAAACTCTAACACAAATGTAAGATTTTATTTCTCGATGTTAACTAAATGACATTCTTAACATAGATGGTTGTACAGTGGTTTTTTCTAAAAACAAATGTACATTGCCACAAATAATACCTAAAACATTTAATACTATAAAAGAACTTATCAGAAAGTTGATGTTTAGTACCCGTTAGGATGGTTTTAGAAAATATGTGACTGACAATTTTTACGTGTATTACATTATTCACCAAGGAAAAATGTAAAAAGGTTGTCGGGATTCTTTCTTTTTTAATTTTGTCTGGAAAAAATTGTAAAGCAAGGGAATTTTACATAAAAAGTCTTTTAGCCATCCTGTATTTGGTCCATTCAAACTCGTATAGGTGAAACAATTTTAGCAAATTCGGTAAACACAATATTTTCAACATTTTATTTTTTAATAATTTTTTAGTTAAAATAACGTTTGTTTATTGAAGTTGTCTCGGAATCATTATCAAAGTAGCCTATATGAATGAAAATACGACTATACGTTTAGAAAATGACGATCGCTTCCTAGACTATCATCATTGTAGATGGTAATTTATTTTCTCCCTGTAATTGGCTCGCCGTAGGCATCCCTAATAAAACAACCCTTAAGAAAGTTAAATTTGATTCAACTTCTACGGAATGCGGTCTAAGGACCTCACGGTTTGGTTTATTTTCAGAGTAATCTGTTACTGTGGAGTCGATCTCTTACAGAATACGGGCGTTACGGAGTGTGTAGACCTAATGATGCTTTAGTTGTAAGCGGCAGACACTGCTTATAATATATATATATATATATATAATATTAATAGCAATAACTACGTGTGTTGTAAGATACTAGATAAAAGCTTAGGCATAAAATGTCCACGCGGGGTATAATTTTGGTCGAAATCAGTACAAAATCTTGCAAAATCTGCTTAAAGTGAAAACTGCTGTATTTCTTACATTTTCCTTAAATGATATGGATTATGTCGCTAATAACTAACACCATTGTAGACCACATATTTAAAGCAGAAAAATAAAAAAATACTGAGTTTTTACCAGGGTTTTTTTAGTACCGCGTTTTACTACTGGTTCAGGTTATATGCATATAATTGTAGTCTACTACAGTAGCCCCATGGCTTCTTTGGTGCTGACTGACAGCTGACGGCTTTGAAAAGCTACCGAAACAAATTATGTATCCCTACGCCGAACCATATGATCTGCAAAAAACATTTGTTTAGCAGCTGTCACTTCTGACAGTCAACATTTAGGTATATACCTAAATGTTGACTGTCAGAAGTCAGCTGTGAACTGTCAGTCAGCACCAAAGAAGCTGTAACCTGGGTGTAATTACGCTAATGAGCTAGGAATGAGGAAGATTGAATTAAAGGAAGTATACACGCATTTGCAAGGAGGGAGAGTTGAAAACAGTTTTGAAAAAAACTACTCTCAATATACCCGACTGAGATTAGAACCCTGATCTCCCCGTCATCGTCAGTTTAGTCTAACACAAGAGTGACACCATAAACCGTGCGGCCACCAAAGCAGGTATTATTGTTATTTCTTTCAAGGGGCTCTAAGGGGTAGGATGAGGAAGGTTGTTTTGGATGAAACCCATATGCATAAGACTACAGTAATAAATCGCAAGAGGAAAACCCCTCCTAGTGTACCTGACCGAGATTAGAACCTCGATCCACCCTTAACCGTCAATCTGGTCTATTCCGAGACTAACGCATCAGATCGCGTGGCCACCGTTGCGGGTTTTCACTATGAAAAAACCTTTCCATGTGTATTCGTTGAAGGGTTGGGGTGGGACGTCATGAATTTCAAGTAAAGAGGGAGAAGGGGTAGAGCGGGGCATGGAGGGCCTTCATTACAGGGGGTTGTTGAATTCTCCTTCGTCATCGCCCCCCCCTCCCCCTTGTACACAACCCGTCGCTAGCGTCTGTGCCTTCAATCCGATATGGCAGCAGGGGACTTAATGTAATGGCCACACTTAATTATTTTCGATACGCGTTCTAGCAGTAATTTATTGTGTTCTCTTGGATTTGAGACAATGCAAGTTTTTTTTATAAAGACGGAAATAAACAGTTTTTTTTCCTTCAGCAGTTGGATTGTTTCTTGCTTGTGTGGATGGTAAAACTATTCACTACAATGGTTTTTTATTGAAATTAAAAAAAATAACATTAAGGCCATTAACTATGATATTGAAAAGCCAAGTTTTTGTTTCTGACGACATCTTTCGTTGTTGATGTTAGTTGACCTGCACCGGTGGACACGCGGATTAAGGTTCTACTCTACGTTATTCCGTACATATGTGGTGTACTGTATATTATACTTTAAATGTATAACATTTAATTTATTCGCCTTTTTGTGTGGAAGAAAGTTTTTTATTTCTCATTTCATATTTTGTGAAATCATATTCATACTTTCTTAATATTATATTAACCATATTACACTAATTTATAATTCTGAGAGAAATGGTGGAAATAAAGTTAAAAATCAACCCAGTGAACGACTATAACTTCCTTTCATATGGAGTGTTTTTATGATTGTATTTCTATTTTATTTATTGGTGCTTACAAGGTGACCTGATGGTCTAGGGGTAAGGTGTCAGACTTCTGTGCTAGGGGTCCGAGGCTCAATCCTCGCTCCCGGCACAGATTTATCTGATTGCCAAACCCTTCCTTCAAAACTTGTGAATGTGTGGAGTGCTAGGTCTCCACCGTGGTTCGGATTCCACGTTAAACTGTAGGTCCTCCATTTCATCTCACAATCACCCTACCATTAGCGTAAGTGCGTATAACCTGATCGGCTAGTTAGACGTGGTGCTAATAATAATAATGATAATGATAATGATAATAATGATAATGATAATAATAATATTATTAGTGCTTGCGCGTGAATTTTTTAAACCATTTGGATTATAGCAACATATAGCTCACAAACGAGCCTAGACCTAGAACACATACAAAACTTTGATCATTAACTATTAATTACTATAACTATATATTTATCGGTCTTGTCGGGAATCGAACCTGTTAGGCTTAACAAATTACGAGATTATGATTTGGCGGGCGCTCAACGTGATCTAATTATTATAGTGCCTTTACCGCACTAGACTTTGAATCACGTGTACCCCACTTTCTTTCACGCCACGTATAGTCGAAGTTATCTCAGAAATGGTTGGAAGTTAAAAAAAAAACTAACCCTTAGTAATCTTGCCAGCAACCGAGGTCTTGAGTACCTGAAACCTCATTTATAGTGACCTCTGAATTACCCGTACTGCGCCCTCTTTTGATCAACCTGTGATTTGAACCATTCTGGCGGTCAAAATATTTGAATTCTTGAATAAACTGACGAAGCTATCATAGCTCTATTTATGTGTCAGATTACTACATGCCTATTTCAACTAGTTGCTTCTTTCCATGGTGCACCTGTGATGGCAATAAGGACAGGGGAGGAAGTGGCCTGTTTTACCCACCTCCTGCCCTTAAAGACCAGAAATAATTTTAATAAAAGCATAAAGTTGAACCATAGTAAAAACATTGAAGATGTGTTTAATGAATTAGCTGAATAATTTTAAGATGAGGCCTATGACTTGTATTAAAAATGCATTCAATTATACGCATTAAAAATGGCCCTAAAATTACCAATTGGAAAAAGCATATAAATAGTAGCGTCGTTATATCGTACGCCTTCCTCCCCCCAACTACAAACATTTCCACGGGGCTCAATGTGATGCGCTTTTTAAACAGGCTTTATCATCATATAATAATAAAACTGGCTTACAACCCCTCGAGGGCAGAACACATAATACCATACACCCGACCTTACCTAGGGTAATTGTATTATCCAATGCCCGAATACAACAATATGTTAAGTGCCTGCACCTGGTATCGAACCCGAAAACCCTCTATCCATTCTCATTCAGACGTGTAATCGACATTTCTAACCACTCATCTACGGGGACTTTTCACATCCGTTCACCTTGTTTCTGATGTTCCTGTGGTCGGGGATGTGAGTGTACACGAGGGGGCCCCGCACTCCCCCAACCCACTGCTCTAAAGGGCGTGGCCCCGTGCTCGCCGTGCCATATCGCACATCAAACCCAAGCCGTGGCAACACACCGGTGATATGTCACCGCGGGGCTGATACTATCGGCCGGTGAACAAATGTTCAGCTCTAGTCGTCGATATTTCAAATTGGATATCCATCAGGAGTCTGTAATGCCTAGAGGAATCTAGTATTCGAGCTGCGGAAAATTCTATATAACTTCTAAACAAACAAAAAACTACACATTTCAATATCATTGAAACTCGCACCGATTGACATGTCAACAGGCTTGCTATACACCTGAAAAACCGGCACAGGGAATGTTTTGTGTCTGGAAAGCGCCGGGAAAACACAGGGAATATTGCAGAATTTAGCAAAGATACTGGAATATTTGATAATTTGGTACATTTAACTGAAATTTTAAAATATAGGTCGTTGGATGGATGAAAAAGTGAACTGAAAAAGTAAGCATGTTAATTCAAATAAGTCTTATTACTCCTTAAACAATGGTTGTGAAGTGGCAGAAAATGTATTTCCCTATCAATCTTTAATCATCATGTTTTAAAATTAGTCATATGACTTTCCACTAGTTTAAGGAAAAATTAAATTTTATTTCACTTTTCTTTACACTAAGCTGCCTTGGAAAAATGGGAATTTCTTCTGAAAACAAAGGGAATTCGGTCTTAAGAAATTAGTGGCAGCCCTGATGTGTCGGTTTTTTCTTGGAGAGGCCGGGTATCTGGGCCGAGTGTAGAGATATTTCCGTTTTCTAATTGCCTTCCCACTTTATCTCCGCACACATCTTCCACATCCCTACCCCGCGAATAGCCCGAACGGGTAGTAAAACTTGCAGCCAACCCTTACTTTACCCTGTAAGGTAGCAAGCTTAACTTGCTTTATTCCAATATGGTGTAGCTTATACGATAGCAATAGTGTAATTATTCATCAAGCTAAGACTGATGCTACCTTGCAGAATAAACGGAGTTAACTTCAACTCGCTAAACCCCTCTCATCAAACCACGCCAATACTACTGGTTGCTTTCCGTGCAGGGGTAGAGATTACGCATACACTGGTTAGAATCAATAAGTCTGCTCAGGTTTATTGGCTTAAAACAACGTTACAGCTACAGGGAAATGTTTGTCGTGTTAATACTCGGGGGTCAATTATCTCATATCATCGGGTTACCACATAAAGTTGGTAACTAACAATTTTCTACTTTTTGAGAAACGCGTTTGAATTTTTTTGAAATCTCAACTGCTTTCTGTATTGCCATAAGGATTTGTATTAGGTTTTTTTAGTGATGTTATTTCGCCATGTCCATAGAGATACTTTGAAATAATTAAAACTTTTTTGTGCCCCCTTGATTTTAAAAAATTGTATAAAAAAGGCAAACTGTTGCACTTACCAATCTTTGGCTGTTCAATTTTGCTCCACTTACTCCACCTATTTCTTAAAGTACTATAACTGAATAAAAACACTGCTCACAGTTTAATAAGAGACAACATAATTAGAACTCATGTGTACTAATAAAAAATTGTTACGGTAAAATAAACAGTAAAACATTACAATCATGATAAAACTTGTCAACAACTAAAACACTTTAAAGTAGTAGATACAAACAACAATACTCGGACTCTGTATTCAAGTCATCACATTCATAATCTTCATTTCTTTCTGGCTCAGGTACTACATTTTCCACTAATGTACTTGAGGCTATGTTTGCATACCAAGCATAGAGCTCTTTTGGTATGTTTCCATTGCGACACATTGTCTGAAAGTCCTTCTTCTCTTTAGATATCGGTAGCTTCTTAGCATATGCATTTTTCAGATCAGTCTGGAAAACAACTACACCATCTTCTTGATTATAATTTTTTACAAAAATCTTTGTATAATCTGAACTGTAGCCATAACGGTACTGAATAACATTAGGCAGTGTTTTTTTATATATTTTAGGCATTTTGTTTTAAGCTATGAAACAGTTTGACCAAGCTCATCTTTGTTACGATTAATTATAACTTTCGCTTATAAGTCTGGTAAGTCTACCATATCTTGAAAATCAATATCTTTAATAATGTATGGTCTAGCAGTTTTCCTTTTTCGAGATGACCTGGCCATTCGAAATACATTGAGGTAGTCTATCATTGCAAAGATTGGAAAATTTACTTTGGATTTTTCGTTGGCGCTATGCATTGAATATACTTTCATGTAAGAATGGCCCGACTCGAGAAACTCTTGCTCTATTACACCTATCCGAGTATTCTGAACAATAAAGAGGAATAACGCAGCATTATGTTTATTGCGGTTCTGACCGCCACAAGTGTCTGAAAATAGACTCAATTCTCTTACTTCTTATCAAGTTTTCATATTGCTCGTTCCTTACAAAAGTAACTGAATCAGGCAGTTGTTTCATCCACCATAATAATGCACTTCCTATTTCTATACTACCACGATTTCCATTTATTTCCGTCCATGCAATGCAATACCCATCATTTGGAATATTTGATTCATAAACACAAAAAGTTTGCGTAAATAAGATAGCGGTGATATGTCTGTTGATGGAATCTGCAGCACACTCTGCAGATCAAAAGTAGAACGAAAACTTTCATCATTTTCACACCTCACCTTATCAGCTTCTTTCACTTCAAGGGCCTCTTTAGCACGATGCACATGGGCTTGATATTCATCTTCCATTTCACTATTTTCTTTCCCAATTACATTTTTATATTTTGCACAGGCATTGATCTTTTTATAAGTAAAAATTGTAATTATTTCAAAATATTCTTCTGTGAGTAATTAATGAAACAGCAGTGGTGCCTTTTTTCCTTACATTCTATAGTATACAGTTCATACATTTTTGCCATTGATAGCTTACCGTCAAGATAGTCGTTTAGACTCCTGCCGACAGTAATGGGATTCCACTACGGGAAATTTGTCGATATGGCTTTTTACCAGCTGTACGGATAAATCAGGGGTTTTATTAACAGGTACACAAAGTGTATTTAAAAGAAAGTCTGGCACACTCGAACTAGGTTGGTATTTTTGCTTAAAAAAATATGACTGAGACAATTTTCTGTTATTTCCAGATTTGGTTTTTTGTAGTGATCCTACATGGCTCGGTCTGTTCATCATTGTAAATAATAAAATCTTTCTTTCTATTATAATCCATTTTCCAATAGGTTTTACAGATATCTATTCTGTCTTCTCCCGTGAATGGGGATGTCTATTCTGTCTTCTTCCGTGAATGGGGATGAACATTTAAATATATTCTGAAAATTGAAAAATGACACCTGGACACGGGAATCGAACCCGGGACCTCACGGGAATTCCCACTAATAAGCATAAATAATAGCTCTGGCTATTAATTCTTAATATGAACATTTAAATCAACATTTGTCACAGTCAATCATCCTTGGCAACTTTGCTGTTTCGTATGGTTCACATTCACTTCCTTTTATTATTATTTTTAGTTATATTTATTTAATCATATCTGGAGCTTCTTTCCTCCATCTAGTTCTTTTTTTTATCAGTGTGTTCACCAGCCTCTAAATAAACCAAACGAGAAAATAATTAGATATTAATATTTCAAACTATTTTTACCTATTGGCTATAGTTACATTCTGATACATTCAAATTTTTAAACAGTAATATGTATGTTTTGGTATGCTTACCTTCTACTGTATCATCTTCAGTAGGAACTCCTTTATTTAGTTTAGAACTATGCTGCAAATCATCATCATCATCATCTGTTGGATTTTTGTTCTTTTTGGGCTCCCATAATGGATATGCACATGAATCATCTGAATCCTCTGAATAGTCCTGGAACAAATAATGCAGAGACAAAGTTAATTTATAATTGTCAAATAATGCAACTTCGACCAAAGTTCCAAAAAACTAATTTAATTGAGTTCTAACTCTACTTAGATTATGTATACAAATCTTGTACTCCTTATAATACATTCTGGTTATTAATTACTAGGCCAACAAATCTTTGAAATTCACAAAAATAAATGCCCTAACTTCTAGTTTATTTCCTGAAATTTTCTTGTAGTATTCCAGTGTAATTTTCTTCCAAATGACCAAACTCAATCATAGTATGACTAATACATAACCTAATATAAATACCTTAAATTATTTTATTTTATAATTTCAGGTTAGAAGCCTCACAAAAATGAATAATAATAAAACTGCTATAATTGTTATAACTTAACTTGTTTAATAGATTATATAAATAAAGAAACATAATTTTTAATTCTTACCATAGCTGATTATCTCTAATATTGTCAGATTTCTCCTAATGTTTTAACGTCATTTGAAGTAGTTTCATACTTCTTGATTGATATGATTTATTTTCAGGGCAACTCATGGCTGCTACTTTGTTAATAAAATCCAAACAAAACAAAATTAACCACCAAATAGTGCATTATACCAATGACTACACAAAGCATGTTAGATTCTCACTGTTGTAACCTCACAACCATGGATCAGATACCAACACAAATGCTAGTACCAAATAAGTAACTGAAATGTCACAGCTTTCTAGATAGCATTTAGTGTACAGATAAAAGCCATCAAGTGTTGTAACAGACTTTTTTAAGTTCAGAAAATGCACACGGTTGCATTCTGTTTGAAAATAATAATCTGGTAAGTTATTATAATAACCTTTTTCAGTAGTGAAAAATATAATTTGTATTTCATATTACAGCTAAAAGTTTGTAAATACACTTACTGGTTTCTACCTGAATATGTAACAGTTTCGAGTACCCGTCAGTTGGCCTAAAAGTCATTTGGCCTAAAGTCATTTGGCCTAAAGTTTAGGCCAAATGACTTTAGG